>SNQJ01S0072506.1:37838-62954 GCA_010110895.2 Picea sitchensis
CACTCTAAAGAAATAATGTGCATAAAAGTTTATTTTTCCTTCAGACAAATCTTTAAAAGACATACAAAAGAAGAGTATATGCCTTCCAACCCAATACCATCCCACCCTATAAAAAGGTTTTTAGACGAGCCTCCCCTGTCACCGTGCAAAGCACTCTTTAATACAAACCAAAATAGGTGACTATGGACAAGAAGCCTCTGATGGAAGAAGGGTTTAAGAGACTAACCCACCGGGATACTGAACAGGTCTACTGACAGCGGGTACCAGTCTGTGGTATGACTAGGCAAACCCATCAGGGTACTGAACAGGCATGTTGGCAATGGGGCATTCTGCCTGGGGAAGGCACCTCTCACTAATTATCACAACTACCCCACCGGAGTACTGAACAGGCTTGCGGGCGGTGGGTTCTGGTTGAAAAATGTCTCATCTATACTTGTCTGATTGAAAAATCCAATTTTTGCCATCTAAAACAAAAAGAGTAAAGGTCATTATTGGCTTTCATGAGATACAAACTCCAGATTAATCAACAACATAATTTCCATTTGAGAATCACCCTAAGTCAACTTACCGGTCTGACATCTAAAGCCTATACTATCTAAGAAGGAAAATTATTAAGAGTGGAGCCCTAACTAGGGAGCCTAATCTACTCATATTGTGAAATTTATCTATAAAATCCAATGATAGTAAAACTTTGAAGCAAGTTAGGTGGGATCTGTTCTTCTGGAAAACATATATGTATTCTCCTGTTTCACTGCTGAATGCTACCTCTATCAATAATCCATTAAAAGAAGGGAAATTTCATTTTTTTAGCATGAGATCATATGATAAGTGATAAGTTGTACTTCGAAAAAAAAAATGATTGGTTTCTTTTTCTCTTATCATCTTTTCTCCATTATGATATAAAATGTTGAATCTTCTTTCCTACATATATACAACATCTTTGGCATGGGGGAAGGTCAAAGAACCCCTTCAGAACTCTTTTCCAGACTCATATAATCCACCTGCAGAACCAAATACAAACAAGATAAGCACAGAATAATAGAAGTATAGAACATTCTCGTACCAATTTTTCAAGAAGCTTCAGTCTAAAAGGATGAATTCTGACAATTTACAAGCAGTCACACATGCTATGGGTATCGATCATACAAATGTGAAAGCAAATGTAACATGGTATTTATTTTCCTATGCTCATAAAACTACAATAAGTATGAAAAGATATACTAGATCTTATGACCTTTGTATTAAACCCATGCACCTATCCCTCATACCCATATGCCTAAACCTAATTAATCCTCTCATAGCTCTTGAACATGGTTAAAGGAAAAAATCATATCAAAATATGAAGCATGCATAGCAATGATAAGCCACGAATATATTTCATCCTTAAGCAAATTCACGAACCTATCTTATATCATGAACCATGACCTAACATCAAATTCACCACCTGAACGTCCAATCACCTATCCCAAAATGATGCCTTGAAAACCCGACGTCTTATCCTCATCATTATAGTAACAGGTAGAAATTAAATGGCTTATCTGGTGGCGAAGACATCCAGATAAGCATCATCTAGTCATAATTTTACGGCATCCTTACTTAAACTTACCATTCGCATTACCAACAACATCACCATATTACCCCTTGTCATGAGATTTCTCCAGTCCTGAGCCTACTCCTTTCTAGTACCAACCCCTTCATCTAAACCCTTGTGCTACAACCCGATCCTTTTCTCAACTTATAACAAAATTCATTACTAGACATGAAATGGTTTTCCAAATTTATAGGGAAACCGAGGAGTACCAATTATGTCAAGAAAAACATACTAGATTGGGGTGGATACCATTTCTGGAAAAATTTACAGGTTGGCACAAGAAAATATCTCGGGAATTTATACAAAGCTATGATGGAGAGATTGCACATATAGGCAATCTACGACTAATAATTGATGAAGCAACCTTAAGGGAGGTTACAAGACTACCTAGCAGAGGAGCCAAATACTTCAAAGGTGTAGGAATTAACAAAGAAATATGCCAACAATTCTTGAAGGCAGATCATCATCACCCTGACTGGAAGAAGGGGATCCCTAGGAACTACATCAAATAAGAATGCCATCCAATGATTACCAGTCTTCAACGATTTGTCACCTGTGAAGGAAGGTATGTCGTGACCTTCATATATCATCTTAGGCTTCTATTTCATTTTGAAGGAGGCCCTGAAATCGATTTCCCATATTTTCTATGGATGAGTTTGAACAAAATGGTAAGAGGTGTTAAATCCATCTCCAAAACAAAGAAGACTATCATTTACCATCAAGGTCTCATTAAAATTCTAGTTTTACATGAGCTTAGGAAATAAAGGATTAGTTGGAAAACCCTTATCACACAACACCTTCCCGCAAAAAACAAATATGTGGAGGAAACCCAGCATGGTCCAAAGAAAAGTAAGGAACCCCAAGAGAAAAAGAACAAGAAGGATAAGACAACTCCACCATCATCTAGGGCAGTGAGCCAACATGAAAAAGAAGGGTCCTCTTCCACAGTCAACAAGACTTCTAAAAGCTCTGAATCAAAAGGTAAAAACAAATTAGTAGAGGAGACTTCAATGATGGCAATTGAGAAAGAGGACCATTAGAAAATGATGAAGAAAGGGAAGCATAGCTCAGAAACTAAAAGTAAACAGTCTGTGGCACAACCCCCTGTCACTATTTCACAATTAGAAAAGAAGAAAAGGAAGCCTGTGAGCATCCCTGATCCGGTACCTCCTTGTAAAAGAACTATGAGGAGCATGGAAAAGAAGAGAAAAACAATAGTCAATCCTCATACACAGGAAGATCCAATCGACCTTACCTCCCCTCCTAAGGATTTACCAATCCAAGATGACATCCCCAATTTGACCGAGGATCAAGCCACTATTATTTTATGTGGGATGAGGGAGGAAGTCGAGGAAAGGGAGTGCATCCATCTAGTAATGATGGAGTCAACAAAGACCTTGACAAAAGAACAAATGAAGAAAAGGATTGGGGAATTGAAAAAACAAAATCAGGAACTCCAACAGGAAGTGAAGGAATATCAACTCTTGGATAGGTATATCAAAAAGGAAAATGAGCAATTGAAAGCAACCAACCAACAACTTCAAGATGACCATGAAGAGACCTCTAACAATCTCAAGAAGGTATTACAACTCCTACAATACGTTAGGGTCATCAAAAGGGAGCTGAAAGAAGAGGCTTCAACCATCAACATCATTGATCCACCAAAGTAAAGAACACAGTCTCAAGTTTTGAAAAATTTTGGGTTGTTTTCAATTGCATGAGGACATGCAATTATTTTGGCATGGGGGGATGTTAAGACCCGAAATTGACATCCCCATTACCCTATTATTCTCTTCACCTATACCTTTTTGGCCTACCTAAAGCTTGATTGAATGACAAGAACACTACCATTTGCCAGTAATAAGGTCATAAGGTAAAGTATGGTTAATTCATGCATTTTGTGGTTTATTGAGATAGGGAATTAATATTTCATGTACTAATGATTTAATTTGTCATATATAAATATTTGACCTCTAGATGTCCAGCGTTCCTGTACCAACTCAGCTATCCGGTATTTGCGCACCAAGACGGGCACTGTCCGAATCCGGTACCAAATGCATCTAGTACCAACGGCCACACACTGTTATGATCTGGTACCAATGGCCATGCACTATTATGATCCGGTACCAATGGCCACGCACTGTCATGATCTGGTACCACCTTTTGCGCACTATCATGATCCCGTATCATCTACCTGCTATGATCCGGTACTAATATGGAAGAGCCTAATGCACTAAGTTAAGTTCCAGATCTCGCCTAAGCCAATTGATGGACGTCTATTTGCTTTAGCAAAGTTATGATAAGAATAGTTTGTTGATTGCCTCATCCTCATGCACTTCATGTCATGAGGATGAAGCTAAATATGTAACCGAATGATTGAACTTAACAACTGATTGATTTGCAAATCACTTCACCTCCTTGTGTTTCACGATTAAGACTATTCAATAGCCATGGAAAGGATGGTGGAACAGTATGAGAGTTAGCATATTATCAATATGTGAAGCAACGTGTGATAGTATAGAACATATTCTGAGTGAAGATTAATGGAATATCCTTTATCTCCATACTCTGATTATCTATGATTAAGTATGAGTTGAGTTGTTAACGAGAGTTTTGATTTTATGTTTTAAAACGTGAGTGAGAGTAATGTGTGTGTTGAAGACAAGCCTCCTGTAGACTTCAGTAGCTGACCCGTTGAAGCGGCAAGGGCCCGCCACCCAACAAAGGTCAGCCTCTTTGTAGATTAGCATTAGTATTTGTTTTCAGTAGTATAAACGTTAAATCAGCTAAAACTTTAACTCTGTTAGATGATAGCAGTATAGCTTAGATTAAGATTTCCATTCTATAATTGCTTAGAGATCTTTCATTGCTCTGTTTTTGCATATGCCCCATTTCTGTTCTCATGAATTTGATTTCCTTGAGTGATCATGGATGTTGGCAGCAATAGTCAAAACTATTTGGATAAGAACTAGTGAAGTTCATTGTGAACCACAGCAAAAACAACATATTGACTATTGAACTACCCATGCTATGCTTTGATGATTGATGTGTGATTTCCCTTCAGAAGTGTGGATTGCATAGTTAGTTTTATGGGTCAGAGAGCAGAGTTGATCTGTCAAACCAATTCCATATCATACTTGCATGTGCCATAATGGAATGGATAGCCTCTCTGTGAAAGACAACCAAAGTGCATTTCATTTTGCTATTTTGATTTGTTTCCAGCATGCATAATCTAGTTTAATTCTATACTCGTGACATTAGAAATTACCTTTCTTACTGGTGTCTTGTAACTCTATTGATTACGAATCCCGGATTGATACTTAATGAGTGCATTATACTAAACATATAAGTAGCACAACAGTACTAAACTGAGTTCTCTTAACAGCTTCGTTGGTGACATTCTTAATATTCTATGCAGCTTCACATAGGAACCAGTGATGATCAGGATCTTCAGACCCATCTCCCCTAAAAATAGGGAGCCTCATCTCATCTTTCCTAGATCTTCTTAGGGTTCCTGACTGAGTATGTGGTGGACTACTAGTGACAGTGCTCTGAATGCTCTGATGGCTTGGATTACTCTGATTTCTTAGTGCTATTGAATCAATAGCAGGGATAATAGTACTTACTTCAGCAATCTATGCAGTTCCTGAAGTTTCTGACTCTTCCCGGCGAGGCTCTTCAGCTTTTCCTTCCTATGCCCTAACAGTTTTTGAATTCTCTTCATCTGTCATATCTGCCTCTTCTCCACTGTAGAAACCCTCATCTCTGTAATTCTACTTAAACAGGTGCACAATATGAACTTCTCTGAATGCTCTCCCACTGCGCATATGTCTAGCCTCTGTGTCATTGTCGCTGTCCAAATTTTTGAACATTAGCTTTTTCAACTCCGACCAATCTACTGTATCTTCAAGATTTTCTTCTCATGAAATAACATCTTGATCCTCAGCTTCAGAAAATGTAAAAATTTTCCTCTAGGTCCCTTGAAGAAATATCTCTCGGCTTGTCTATATGACTCTACTATGTCAACAACAAACTTGATGATGTACCCTCCAATGATGCTATCAAACCAGTGATATATTGCTCTTGACATAGTGTTATCAACTCTCTTGTCCTTCTTGATTAGCACTGACGTCCAAACCATAGGAGGTCTAGATCTGATCTCAAACTGGGTATCTGCTAACCTAGCTAACCACTCATATAGCTCCTAATGGATTCCTCCAAAGAAAATATCGTGTATATCAGTAAAGATATATCTCTCCAACCAATCCTATGTACTAAGATTAGGGTTCTTGTTATGGGCTTCGATGAAGTCCTTTTCTTGATCTTCTATCCACTTTTGAATTTTTGTCTTTGATGGGAACCACCTTGACATTCCCTCAAGAATATTCTTGTCTCGGTAATGAAACCATTTGTTGGCACAGGGGTAGACCCAGGGTTCAGCTCCAAGAGCACACCAAAAAGACCTAATTATTGGCCCTTTCGGTAACACCTGCGAAGCAGTTGCAGTCTCACCCGAAGCATCTATGGGGGTGTTGCAGGACAGAGATGTCTACAACCAAGGGGAATATCAAGTGGATCTAATACTAGAACAATACAACATGCATATATCACTCATTAGCTTATATCTACTCCACACAACCATCTATCAGATATAACAAAGTAATGCAATAGAAGTACATCAATGACTAAGAATAGAACACCAATCACATATACAACACAAGATATACGTGGTTCACCCTCTCTCCAGGGATACGTCCACAAAACTGTGCTTGTAATATATTAAGATGAAGCATACAATTCTTTTCTACATTCTTTAACTAGCAGATCTTCTCTCTTGTCCTCATTTTCTCTCCCCTCCCTGCTCACTCAGCTGCAGGGTTGATCTTCACACCCAGCTGAAGATCTTACAATACAGAAGGCTCTCGTACTCATCAATTCTCTCTCACTCAATATTACTTACTCGATCACACAATGACAAAGACAACAACAACCAACAATGATCAACAACCCAACCTAGGTCCTCTATACCTCTATTTATACATTACAATCACTCACCGACATCCTTAGGCCGAAACCTAGGTGTCAAAACCCTAGATACCAAAACCCTAGGTCAACTTGACCCACGTTTTCAAGGCTTCACCAGCCTATCTTTCCTTCCTTCTCACACGGTAATCCAAAGCATCCAACGGTGGATTTTTTCGCTTGTTGAATTGTCAACGATCCTTCTTCCTTGTTGATCTACCATCCTCAATATCCTCATCCAATGACCTGCTTCCTTTTACTTTGCTCCGTCTTTTCTGCTCTTTTTCTCACTTCAACCTAGTTAGAGTCATTGTTTCTTCCCCGTAGATCGTATTTTTCCTTTTCTTCCTTTCTCTTCGCTTACTTTCATAACTAAGGGCCCAGAGTTCAAGTATGTTGCAGATAGTGATATTAGTCTACTTGGATATTCGGATTCAAATTGGGTCGGTAGTGTTGCAAACCAGAAAAGTACATTAGAATGTTGCTTCACTTTGGGATATGGTATGATTTCATGGATCAGTAAGAAGTAGTCATGTGTAACACTCGGTACAAATGAGGCAAAGTATGTATCAACATGTGAAACAAGTTATGAAGCAATGTGGCTTTGGAAATTACTGTCTGGATTATTCAATATTGCGATGGAGGCAACCCATATCTTGTGCGATAACCAAATTTTTATAAAGTTGTCATAGAACTAGATGTTTCATGATAGTTTGAAGCATATTGAAATTGGGTATCAATATATCAAAGATATGGTGCAGAAGGGAGCAGTGAGGCTCCAATATGTGGCTAACGATGATAAGTTTGTAGATGCACTGACAAAGACATTGTCAAGGACAAAGTTTGAGTACTTCAGGGAGAAGCTCATCATAGTCCCTCTTCAAAGGGAGTGATGGATTAAGATCTTATCACAGGGTAGTGGATGTCATGATGAAATGTTGTAGATATTGGAGAGCTACTCATCGGCCTTGGATGCATGATGAAGAGATGAGTTAAATATGTTATCACAGGGTACGAGATGTCATGCATAAGATATTTGAGTTTTCTACGGGAAACTAGATAGTCTCATGATGACATGTTGTAGTTATTGGAGAGCTACCCACCAGCCCTGGATGCATGTCGTTAAGTCACTATCAATTTCCTGTGATGTATAGATTTTTTTGTTCAACAGTCAAGGGTCATGAGCTCAAGTGGATGGTGACAATGATAGAGTCTATGTCAAATAGAATACCTTCCTCATTAAGAGGGAGTGTTTATATTTTATTTAATTTCAGAATTTATCCCTAAGTGTAACTATATTGGTTATTCCTAAGTGTAATTTTGAAAGGGTTTATTGATAAGTCATGTCTTTCGGGTATTTTAGAGTATAAATAGAGGTTATATCGATTCATTTTTATCACTCATTGAATATAAGTACAAGAGAGTAGTACTCACTTATCTAGGAGGTTATTCTTGGTTCGTGTCTGGGTCTCTTTGGTCTTGATTTTGTAAAAGAGCATTGCATGACATTGTACATGTTGGAGGAATCTATACTGAGGAAAGTTTGTAGGGTTTTCTCCCCCTTGAGGGTTTCCCTGAGGATATATTTTATTATTATGTGGATATCTATCTTTCAGTTGTAATCCTTTTGCATATTAAATAATAATAAATGAATACAATAATTTAACTATTGGAAAAACAAAAAGAAATTAACACCACTTCCCTGAGATATTCTCCCTCGTGCCCATATTTGGAACACATGTCCTTTTCCCAATGGTTTGATGTTATTTTGAAAACTGAGGAAAACGAGCGAAATTTAGATGATGTCATGCTTAAATCACCATGGACACTTGTACACATGGCAAATTCATATTGGTCTACGTCAACCCTGCAGTGTCCTATGGGACTCAAGCTATGTGTATCTATATTAGGAACGGTCACCAAAGTATTTGTGGGGTCCTTTTCGTATAGGTGGTGATCTTTGATAGGTCCAAAATATGCATAGTTGACATGCTAGGCTATCATTATCTTCCTCGGTGTCTAGGTGGGTTGTTGTGTTGGATCTAGGTGGCGCTGAGTGAGCGGATGGAAATGTATTGAGTTGGCAGATAATGTAACCTAGTGGAACCAGAATACCGTTGTCGCAACCCTAGGGAGTGGTTTGTTTTTTCATATCACCACCATGTGACACCATCCATTCTTATACATGTTCCTCTCAAAACCACCATCGCAACCCAATTTTAGGCTATCGCACGTGCATCTTTCCCATGCAACATGCATGCTCAACAATTTATATGGTTTGCTTGTGACCGTTAGATGATTTGACCCCAACATCTTGGTCAGTGCTTGATCTTTAAGCCTAGGTATTATGATAAAATCTATATTTTGAAGGGGACTAAGCCTGTTTAAAGGGTGTTTTAGCTCCTTTGTTATATCGATAAGTGTCCAATCTTTGAAAACGTGGCCTTGGGCCCTTAGGGATCGATTTTCTCTATTAAATGTTTTTGTGCTCTTGATCAGTCGCTACCTCTTTTTGGTCCATGCGCTTTGTAAGCTCCTCTTTGAATTCTGACTCCACAAAATTGACCATGTAGATTTGAACAATATGCACACTAATGACTGGATCAACTCTAGTAATAACAAGGGAGGTAGTGGATTTAAAGGATGGAAAACTCTGGAAAAATTCCATTGTGAAAGAAATGGAAATAATGGTTGAGAATGAGGCTTGGGATAAAGTGGAGTTTGCAACTGGAAGAAATCCCATTGGAATAAAATGGGCGTTTAAGAATGTAGAAGGAAAAGTGGAGAAATATAAATCTCTATTAGTAGCAAAAGGTTATTCCTAGGTAGAGGTAATTGACTTTAGTGAAAAATTTTCTCTTGTTTCCAAGTTAAAATTTATTATATGTGTTTTATCTATTGAAGTTGACGTTGATTTTGAAGTAGAATAGATGGATGTGAAGACATCATTCCTACATGGGGATCTAGAAGAATAAATATACATGAAGAAACCAAAAGGATTTGCAATGGAGGGAAAGAAAGGGTTGGTATGGAAGTTGAAAAGGTCCATGTATGGGTTAAAACAATCACCAAGTATATGGATGATCTGGATTATTTTGAGAATGACATGAAGACAAAAATATAACCAAGATATAACAATGAAATACGCAAAAATATAGAAGAGAACACAGAAATATAGTGAAACCCAACTTCTATTACTGAATAAGATAGAAAAACATTGTAGAACACAAACTGGAAAAATGGGGTAGCTTATCTCTAAAAAGAAAGAGATGTTGGCTACGCTTCATTCACAAGAAGCTTTACATCACACTCCATTGCATGCTTAAAGGGCCTCCTTCACCTCAATTATATATGAGAGAGTGAGAGGAGAACAATTCCCATGATGCATGTGGGATAAATTGGACTAAGTTTATAAAATTCCATAGGCATGTAAAATACTAGTACTTCCTGGGCGGTCACCCATCCCAGTACTACTCTAGCTCGAGCGCACTTTATTGCATAATTATAATGGGATCCAATGCATTAATGTTATGTTGTAGGCATGTACATAAAACAATTACATGATGTATGTAATTAACAAATGAAGATGACATTACATTCCATTCCCCATCAAAAGGGTGAATGCCATGGTTTATCAAAACGACAAGCTCAAAATGGTGATTCAGTGGAAAAGGTGGATGGCCACCAAGATCCATATGGATCATTCCTCCCCCCTTAGGAAGAAATGTTAAATTATGTGTACCAGGGCAAGTGTTTCTCTTCCCCAGGCCCTAAGGGAGAAATTGCCGAATATGGGTCTTAGTCAAATTAATTTGTGAGATGCAAATTAAAAGCTAACTTTATGATTAAAGTGAGGGGTGAGTGAAGACATACAAAATCTCGACCACCCATCTAATCCAATCTCAAACGTTGGATTAAGAAACTCCTCAACTTTGCCTCCCTTGGGGTTGATTAAAGACAAATGGTACACCATTCTTGGTTGTTCAAGAACAAAGGAGTTGAAATCTTAATTGAGAGGCCAAGAGGCTTTTTTGGTGAGATGCCAAGAGAAGAATCGATGCTTGATCTTGTTGAGAGAATTAGAGAGGTGATAAAGAATTCTTGTTGAGAAAACAAGAGAGCAAGAGAGAGGTCGGTGAAGAAAGAGCTGACATCATTTACGGGAACATTGGCATGCATGCATTCAAGGTTGCCGAATAGCATGGAGTGGAGCAGAAATTGAATCTTAGCAGAGATTTGTACGAATTTAAGTGGCGGTGTCCCGACATAAAGTGCCCAAAAAGATGCAGGTTCAACATGCAATTTACAGTTCGAGAAAATGAAAGCAAAGCCTACTGAGATATCGGATAAGTTTGTGCCAAATATCACGAAGATGAAAATGCGTAAAGAATTTCGAAGCTCACCAAACCAATACAAAATCCCTCTCTATTTGGTTTTACTCTTGTGGGTTTTTCCAGGGGTGAAGTTAGACCAAAAATATATGTGTCTAATATTTTTAAGGAGTTTTGCATGCATGGCGATATTTAATTTCTGCATTGAAAGCGGTGTTCATAATCCTCATGTTTGATTAAAGAAATTTATTTTACATTCAGAAATTTATTTTTGGTAAACTTTAGATCTTTGGCTCTGTAGCTTATCTTTGGCTCTGTTGTAGCATAAGTTGAAACACGATCGCAGTATATCTTGGAACACAGTGATATATCTTTGGCTCTGATCTTGGCAGAGAATCATCTTGAAACACAGTAGCATATCGTCTTGGCTTTCTGTATGGCGAATCTTGGCTCTGCAATTTGTAGCATATCGCGTCTTGAAACACAGCGTGGCTTGAATCTTTGGCTGTTTATATCTTTAACGATCTTAGCGAATTACTTATTTAAATTTGGCCCGAAAAATCAGCGAGGCCAGAAGCGGGTGGGATTTTGAAAAATTAACATGGTGCTCCCGGTAAAGAGTTGAAGAAGCCATTTCAGCAAAGCGAAGAGGACGGCCAGTCCTTCAGGCGAATTTTTGAATATGTGATTTTTCAGCGAAGGGTCCTTAACTCTACTTGGTTTGAGATTTGAAGACGGACTTGATGGGGCAGCGAATTTTTGTGCTTGGAAAGAGAGGATGATCTTGCTTTTGCAAGAGCACGAGTTAATGGGACATTGTGGAAATACCACTACTCATCCTGTTGTAGTACCCTCTTGATGCTACTCTTCTTGCGACCTATAATAAGAAAGAGTATCAAGGCTAAGAGATTTATTTCGCAGTGCCATCAAAGGATCATTTGATTCCTCATGTGACAGGGAAGACAAATGCCTATGAGATGTGGGAATCTTTGACTAAGTTGTACCAGAGTAAAAATGAGAACCCGGAAGAGAAGATAGTTTGAGGGAAAAACTAAAGAACATAAAATGACCAAGGCTGAAAGTGTGGTCACATACCTTACTAGATTGACTTCGGTGAGGGATGAGCTTGGAGGCTACATGGGAAACCATAGGCAGCCGGTGATCTTGTGAGAACATCATTGAAGGGTGTTTCCAAACAATGGGTTGTTTTGTGGAGGCCATTGTTGCTAGGGAGAAGCTTCGGTTGGGAGCGTCTTTAGGATATTTTGTTAGGAGGGGCAGGAAGGTTATGTATGGCGGTTCATCACGGTCATGAGAGGAGGAGAATGTGGCTCTTACCACCAGCAGCAAGAAGAAGTTGAAAGAGGGTCCAAAGGGAGAATGAAGCCCAAGGGTGAAGGGAAGAAAAGCATCAGCAAAGTCAAGTGCTTTTCTTACCACATGTTTGGGCACTATGCGGAGACTGATGTCCAAACAAGAGAAAAACAAACCGGCGGCTTATTGAGAGGTGGAAGAGTTTTCCACTAGGTTTGACAAGGAATTTCCCTTGATTGCGTGTCTATCATCGAGGACCACTACTCAGGATACTTGGTATATTGGCGTTTGGGGTGCCTCTTGCCATATGACATCAGTTAGTGAGCACCCAGCGGACCTCGGTGTGGGAATGTAGAGTAGTGCTTGGAGATGTGGGAGAGGTCAAAGGAAATTGGCTGGTTGTGGGACCCGTGGCATTTGAATCTTTACCTCCCATGACTTTGTGTGAGAAGGTTCTTTATGTTCCGGGCTTGAAGAAAGAAGAACAGGTAGCCGGTTTACAATGAGGAGAAGAGCTATGAGGTCTTGTTACGTGATGGCCCGGTGCTACTTTTCCCCAAAGGGTCTAGCATCACTCGGCCAAAGTGATTGGTACTAGACATGAGAGGGTTGTACAAGTTCTTGTTCCATCCGGTGAGAGCATTGATTCATTCTACCCGGCTGTGTGATGATCTATGAGATTTGGCATAGGAGGATGGCACATTGCACCATGGGGCTTTGACAGTTCTAAGGGAGATGGTGACGGGAGTTCAGTTGATTCGAGATCACCATGAGTTGTGCAAGAGGTGTACATTGGAAAAGTACACCATCACGCTTCCGGCGGCGTGTGGCGGTAAGCCCGGCGAGGATACTTGATCTTATACATTGAATGTATGTGGCAGATGTCGCCCGGCATCGTTGGCTGAATCCCATACTATATTTGTATTCATTATTAACTTCTGGAAGTCTTGGATTTTCACTTGAAGATAGGGCCGGTCTTCAGCCCGGTTCCAAGAGTTCAAAGCTCTTGGCGAGAGCAGACAGGGAAAATGATCCACGAGATCGGACAATGGGGTAGGTATACCTCAAGGAGTTTATGGATTTAAATGCGAGGGAGAGGGGCATCGGAGAGTTGGCCCCATTCCTTACAACCCAGCGTGAGAATGGGAGGTTCTTGAGAGGAAGAACATAGCCATTGTTGGGGCTATGAGAGACATGCTACACGATCAGGGGCTACCACTATTTATATGGGCAGAGGCATGCTACTTGCGGTTTATCACCACAGAAACGGGAATCCTCACAGGGTTGTGGGTAGCATGACTCCTGAGGAGGATTCTCTGGGAAGAAGCACGAGGTGGGGCACTTTAGGATTTTTTGGGTGCACCACATATTCATATGTCCCGTCTAAGAAGAGGACAAAGATGGAACCAATGGCAGAGAGAGGGATCTTTGTTAGATGCGATTGAGACTTCAAAGAGGCTTTCCGTGTTACCTTCCTTCCTCGAGGAAGAAAGGCTTGTCTTGAGGAGGGATGTCGGTTGGGGAGGGGCTGAGGAGCCTTTAGGAAGTCTAGAGGACAGAGAAGGTGGCTGATCTTCATCTCGGTCCAGGTGAGCCCTTGACCGGACTCTGGTGACCACAGTTCGGGAGCCACCGGTTTAGAATGACGAGAACCCTGTGAGAGTTCGGGTTCATGAGCTCACCGTCCACGAGTTCGAGGATCGGGTACTTCAGGGTCTACTACAGGTCATTGTCTTGGCCGAGATGGAGTTGGCTTGGTAGAGTCCCTCCATTGGACACTACGCCAAGAGAGGAGGAAGCCCAAGTGGCTTGGGACATTTTGAGTGATACCTGAGGGTTTGATGGGGAATCCCAGATAGGCAGTAAGGGAGAGTAAACCTCCCAGGAGGTTTTCTGACCCCATGTGATGGTGTTGAAAGGCGTGTCCGGGGAATCAGGCCTTCCCACTTTGAGGAGGCACATGTAAAGCATGTATAGTGGGATGCCATGGTGGAGAGTACAATTCCATCATGAAGGATGATGTTTGGGAAGTTGTTCCTAGACACGAGGGGAAGTCAGTAGTGACCAAGGTAGCTCTGACTAAAGCATCTTTGGATGGCGGCATTAGAAAATTACAAAGCTTCGGCTTGTGGCGCAAGGAGTTTTTCACCGGAGTTGAGGAGTCGACTATGATGAGACCTTTAAGCCGGTTGCTTTCGATACCGCCGATGAGGCGGTGATCTCCATTGCAGGCGAGATGGGTTGGAAGATCCACGGATGGATGTGAAGACCGCATTTACGAATGGTCTTATTGGGGAGGAGGTATACATTGGCGGCCATTGGGCTTTGAGGTGCATGGGAGAGAGTCTCATGTGTGCGGACTCAAGAGAGAAATGTATGGGATAAAGCAAGCTCGAGCTTGGTATTTGAGGATAGATTCTTATTTGCAGCAATTGGGTTTTGAAGAGTGAGGCGGATCCCAACCTATGCGCCATTATGGTTGGAGAGGATCCTCTCATTCTTCACGTATGTCGAGCCTTTTTATTACAGGCGAGAGAGAGACTCATCCCGGTATGAGAGGAGCCTTAGCCGGTTCGAGATGACTGGTATTGGATTGATGCATTACTTTTGGGATTGGAGGTTTGGCCGGAGCCTAGACACATCTTCCTGAACAGGGGAAGTATGTATGTGATATTATGAACATATTTCAGATGGGGGATAAGCGGTTATGACCACTCCATGATTACCAAGCGGAAAGGAAGAAGCTTCATCGCCGAGTCCGCAGGTGGTAGTTCCACTGTATCGTCCGGTCGATTGGGTCATTGATGTATTTGGTCAATACTAGGCGAGATATTTGCTTTTCGCATCAAACACTCTCGGTCGGAGTTCATGGGTGGAACCAGAGAGTGCGGGTGAAAGCCGAGAAAAACATGTGCTTTCGAACTATCTTTGTGAATTACGGTAGATTATGGTGCGGACTATCATAGAGGAGATGGGTTCGTCTGGTTGGCTATCTGATTCCGGATTAGGCTGAGGATGTGTGGTGGCCGAGGAAAAGCACCGGTGTTGCTTTGGATTGGGATCGGCAGTTGTGTCTTTGTTCAGTCGAGCCAGTCGATTAATGGCTGAGTTCTTCTGATGCAGAGTATATGGCAGCTAGTCGGGCTAGTTGTGAGGCCAACCCATGAATCTTGATTGGATTGTTGATTGGTGTCTGTTGAGACCTACCGTGATTTATTGTGATTATCAGAGTTGCATTAAACTCTGGAGAATCCAGTTTTTCATGACCCGTCTAAGAATATGGTCGGTATCTAACCATTCATGATTGTATGTTGAGAGAGAATTTGTGGAGTAGCGGTACATATCTTGAGGAGCGGGTTGGAACCTACTCCGCGAGCATTGAGCAGAGGCAAGTTTTTTTATTTTTCAGGGACAAGCTTGGGTGGTGAGTAACACTTTCCCTCGGTATGAGGGAGTGTTAAATTATGTACCAAAGGCAAGTGTTTCTCTTCCACTGGCTAAGGAGAAATTACCCGAATATGGGTCTTAGTCAAATTAATTTGTGAGATGCAAATTAAAAGCTAACTTTATGATTAAAGTGAGGGTGAGTGAAGAGACACAAATCTCAGCCACCCATCTAATCTAAACTCGACCATTAGATTAGAAAACTCCTCCATGCCTCCTTAGAGTTGATTAAAGGCAAATGAAGCACCATTCTTGGTTGTTTCAAGAACAAGGGAGTTGAAGGAATCTTGGTGAAGGGAGGCCAAGAGGCTTTTGGTGAGATGCCAAGAAGAAGAGATGCGATGCTTGATCTTGGTGGTAAGAAAAAGAGAATTTGAAGAATTCTTGTTGAGAATGAGAGAGCAAGGGAGGTGGTGAAGAAAGAGACAACTCTTGAAATTGCAGGAGCATTAGCATGCATTCCAAGGTTGCCGAATAGCATGGAGTGGGACAGAAATTGAATCTTAGCGAGTTTTGGCACGAATTTCGTGGTCAGATTGACATAAATTCTTAGATGCGGGTTGTGCAATTTGGACCGGGAAATTGACAATTCTGAGGAATGTCGATAAGTTTGTGTAAATATGCGAAGATGAAAATCTTTGTAAAGAATTTCTCGAGGAAGCTCATAAATAATACAAATCCTCTCTAGCGGTTTCCCCTTATTGGTTTTCAAAATTCAGTAAGACCAAAAATATATGTGTCTAATATTTTACGGAGTTTGCATATTAGCACGATATTTAGCTACGCGTGAAAGCGGTGTTCATAATCCCTCATGTTCCAGTTCGAAATTTATTTTCTGTTAAGTAATTTATTTTTACATTAAAGGTTTGAATCTTGAAACACCCGTAACTATCTTTGGCTCACCAGTACGTAGCATAAGTTGAAACACCGATCTTGAGTATATCTTTGGAGACACGGTAGTATATCGAAACAGTCTTGGCAGAATCTTTGAAACACGGTTGTAGCATCGTCGAAACATTGTGTGAATCTTTGAAACAGTAGCATATCGCGTCTTGAAGAAATTTTCTACCATTGTGGCAGATCTTTGAAACACGAGCATATCTTTGGCGATCATGGCCCAATTTAACATTTAAATTTGTTAGAAAATTCAGTGAGAGCAGATGCTGAAACACCAGGCTGTAGCATATGCTGAAACAGTGCTGAAACTGAATTTAGCATTTAAATTTGACTGAAAAATCAGCGAGACTGAAACTGGGTGGGATTTTGAAAAATTAACAAGAAATGGTCTCCATTGCATTGAGTGCCCGAGGGAGAGGGAAAATAGTTTGTTGAATCTGCATCTTGATGATTTGCTTGCCTTCTTGGAGAAGTTGCACTTCTTAGCTTTTTGAAGGTTGTCACAAACCTGTGGCTGGAAGGGTTGGACCTTTTTAACCAGTTTGGCTACATGATATGTATGTGTGTAGAAGGAATCTTTGAGTTATGTTGTAGTCTTTTTGACCTGCTTCTGTTGGCTAGAAGGTGCTTGGGCCAAGGTTGTAGTGGTTGCAGTATCCTTCTGTTCACCTTTTGAATAGATTGTGAAGAAGATAAATTTTGTAGTATGAGATACTACCTTGCAGCACTGTTTAGCAGGGAAATTAATCGGAACCACCTCTGGTATCCTATAGAGATGACCCCCCAGAGTAAAAATGACACTATGGGGTTGAGACTCATAGATAGCATGGAGATTCCACATAGATGGTTGGCCCAAGAGAATATCGCAGACATCCAGCGAGGAAACATCACATAATACCTTGTCCTTGAAGGGTTGGATGTTGTATGACAATTGAAATTGTTGGCTAACATGGAGATCTTGACCTTGGAGAAGCCACCCGATGTTGTATGGTCGCGGGTGTGGTGTTTTTGGCAAATCCAACTACTTGACAACCTCTGCTGAGATGATGTTCTTTTGGCTTCCGCTATCAACAATAAAATGCAGTGGGGTCTCCTTCACCCACAATTGTGAATGGAAGAGTCTCTCCCCCTCCTCAGGATCCTCTTCTAGTTGGTTTGTTGTAGTTGCAATAGTAGCAGTGGGTTTTGTATCAATGATCTGTCTCCTTTCATTATTTTCTGAATCAGGGTCCAAGTTGAGGTTCAAATCTTTGTCTTTGAGCTCGACCACCAATGACTGTATTGAGCGACATTCATCAGTGTTGTGCCAAGGGCTATTGTGGAATTCACACCACTTTTCGGTGTCTTTCTTAGACTTCTCGTTACCCTTCTTTGCTTGCATCTGGTATTGGCTCTCTTGAGGTTGGCCTTCCTTTCTCTGTCCATGCTTCTCCCACTTACTCTGCTGGTTTAATTTATGCTCAATTTTGACTGCATATTGATAAGAAACTCCCAGTGAAGAGATGTCCAATAAATCCATCTCCGTTTGGATGTACCTATGTAGACCACTACGGTACTTCAAAACCAGGTGCTACTCGGAGTCTTTGATACCCAAGTTTGAGCACAAGGTATGAAAGATGTTGGTGTACTACGGCACAGTCTGGGCTCTTTTCTGATGCAGAGTTGTCGATCTCATGTATTGGTCATCATAGTTTCTGATAGGGTAGAACTCCTCCTTTAAGGAAGCTACAAAAGCCACCCAAGTGATTTCTCTCCCCAAAAGTGTAGATTCATCCACGGTGTACCTCTCCCAGTAACCTTCCCACCAAGCTCTGACATGGGGAATGGATTTAAGGAGCGTGAAGGTGATATTTTCACTGTCAGAAAATTTTTGGGCACAGTAATAACCTTCTAGAAGATTCAACCATTTTTCTAGAGCATCTCCATCTATCTGGCCTTAAAATAAGGGGATATCAAAATTGACTTGTACCTTGAAGGGTGTCACACTTGAAAAATGGTTTCTTGTTGAAGATGCTTCGGCTGCTACCATCGATAGTCTTCGAAGGATCTGAGTGAAGTTTTCCATTATCTCATTCCTTTGTCGCACAAGGGCTTCCTCGAGCAACGTCTTGAAAGGATCTCCTGCTCTGTCATATCTCTTTTCTTCGACCATGGGAGGTCGCTTGGGCTAGCAAGAGTGGTTGTCCTCAAGAGAAACTAGCTCGAGACCCAAATCTCTATACCTTGACCTCGTCGGGGGGCCCTGCTCTAAGAAATGACAAAGACCAGACTGCTCTGATACCACTGATCTGGATTATTTTGAGAACGACATGAAGACAAAAATATAACCGAGATATAACAATGAAATACGCAAAAATATATAAGAGAACATAGAAATACAGTGAAACCCAACTTCTATTACTGAATAAGATAGAAAAACATTGTAGAACACAAACTGGAAAAATGGGGTAGCTTATCTCTAAAAAGAAAGAGATGTTGGCTATGCTTCATTCACAAGATGCTTTACATCGCACTCCATTGCATGCTTAAAGGGCCTCCTTCACCTCAATTATATATGAGAGAGTGAGAGGAGAATAATTCCCATGATGCATGTGGGATAAATTGGACTAAGTTTATAAAATTCCATAGGCATGTAAAATACTAGTACTTCCCGGGCAGTCACCCATCCCAGTACTACTCTATCCCAAGAACGCTTAGCTGCAAAGTTCTAATGGGATCTAATGCATTAATTATATGTTGTAGGCATGAACATAAAACCATTACATGATGTATGTAATTAACAAATGAAGATGACATTACATTCCATTCCCCATCAAAAGGGTGAATGTCATGGTTTATCAAAACCACAGGCTCAAAATGGTGATTCAGTGGAAAAGGTGGATGGCCACTGAGATCCATCTAGATCAATGGTATAAAAAATTTGATATGTATATGTTGGTACTTGGCTTCACAAGGAGTAAAGTATATCATTGTGTGTATTTCAAATTAGTCGATGATTATATAATTTATTTGGAATTGTATGTGGATGATACATTGTTGATAGGAAACAAAAAGGAGATTATACAGGATGTGAAAAATCAATTTTCCTATAAATATGAAATGAAGGGTATTGGTGCTACAAATTTCATTTCGAGCATGGAAATTAAAAGAGATCAGGAAAACATGAAACTCTAGTTAAATCAAAGGAAATATGTCAAGACAATATTGTAGAGGTTTAATATGTAGGAATGTAAATCGTTCCAGGTTCCTATTCTTGTAGGTGTAAATTTATCGGCAAATCAGTGCCCAAGACACATGAAGAGGAAGAGGACATGTCATGTGTTCCGTATGATAGTGTGGTTATAAGTTTGATGTATGAAATGGTCTGTATTAGACCATATATTGCAAATGCAATGGGATTTTGGAGTAGGTATATGTCAAAACCAAGGAAGGAGAATTGGGTAGCAGTAAAGAGGGTTTTTAGGTATTTATGTGGCACTACTACTTATGGATTGTGATACCAAGAAAAATTAGGATTGGACAGAGTGTTGGGAATACATGGCTTTGTTGATGTAGACTGGGTTGGAGATATGGATCGCAGAACATCTACAAGTGGATATGTGTTTAACCTATATGGAGGAGAAATCAGTTGGATGAGCAAAATATAGTCTATAGTGGTACTCTCAACTATAGAATATGAATACATGGAAATTACTCATGCAATATTATTGACGAAGAACCAGGCTTATCATTCAAATATAAATCATATTGATGTTCAATATCACTTTTTGAGAGACATGGTTGAAGGCAATAAGGTGTTCTTGATTACAGTGGACACTTTGAAGAATGTTGCAGATTCATTGACAAATTCTATGAGCACAGAGAAGTTTGCTTGGTGTAGAGAAACAATGGGAATTGTTTCCCTGTATTGTTGACTATGTAATCTATTGGAAAGTTGGTTGTTATTGATTTCAACCCTAGAATAAGTTCATAAGCACTTAGAAGTGATGGGTCTATTTGAAGGAATCTAAAAAGTGGTCCCCTTATGGCGTATCTCTAAGAATGACCCTCATGGAAAGATGCTTTGAAGAAGCCCACAAGAATCCCTAGTGGTTAAGAAAAAAAGTTACAATGTATGGTAAAAAATAGTTTGAGAATATGGTTAGGAATCCCTAGAGGTGTGGTCATGAAGCCTGAAGTTTATTGGAGAAAAAGAGGGTTAAGGACATTGTAAATGGACACAAAACCTCATTGGATTGATATTTCTCTTCAAGTTATTTCCAATGGTAGGTGGCATGCCACGTGTTTCCTTACGATTGAGAATTTATTCTCTCTCAAATATGAATCCCAAAAATATGATTAAAAATTCCCCAAACAGTTGCAACAAAAAGTTACAAGTTGGCCCCAAAATTAATTAAAGGCGAAATGGGTTTGCAAGAAAGAAGTTACAGTTCAGCCCTAAAGTCACGGTCCTGGAATAGGATAAATACACTCAAGAGCCTCTCATTTGAAAATAAGAAACCAATCAAGTATGTGATCTCTTAACGAAGGTGAAGTAGCGAAGGAGTGCGAAGGAGGCAGGTCTCAGAGCCGCGGATTGGAGAAGGGTTTCTTGTAACTTGTTAGGGACATAACCTCCCTAACCCCTCAAGTGGGTAGAATAATATATTTCCATGTAATAAAGGTCAATATTATTAAGGCCTAACAATAAGGAGGAATACATCAAATGTAAGAAGACGTAATAGAAGCTTCCGCTTCTAGAAGGATCTTCCTCTAGATTGTTCTTTTGGATAGATAGATTTAGTATAAATAGGAGTAGAGGGTATGAGAATTTTTTTCTTGAAGAATTATTGTAATAGATATTTTCTTTGCTGGAGGTTTCCCCCTCGAAGAGGCAAGTGAACATTGTTTCCTATCAATAAAGGTATAATTATGGTGTTGTGGTTCCATATAATTTTTTTTTCTGTTGTTATCTCTCCAGTATTTCCATATTTTTTTGTTATCCCGGTGTTATTCTCTACATTATTTCTCTTTTTTGATAATATAATAGACTCGGTACCTTACAAGTGGTATCAGAGCACTTTCCTCGATAGGAAATTATGGGTTAATTTTTTTCAGGGTAGAGATGTATTATGACGTTTTAAAGATACAGAGATCTGTCGTTACATGTATAAACCTATGGTCAAAGAGTAATACATGCAGGAAATACAAGTGGTACTTAAGCGCATATATGTTGGCCACCGTTGTAACCCCTTTTAGTACCCCTTTCGAGTGGTAGTGCATCAGACAACACTTGTATACTAATCAACCTAGATCTCCTAAAGCACTCTATAGATAAAATGATTGGCCACCTGAATACTATAGTGCCATAAAGAACAACACTCAGGAAGATACTCTATAGTACGTGGGTAGTCGAGTAGTATGGCTAAGGGAATGGTCCATCCTCTTAGTTGGTTCCCTGAGATATTGGGTTGAGTACTACTATTGGACCCTACATGTATATAAAATAGATATAGAATAGAGAAAACCCTTGTATGTAGAACCCTTGAATGCCCTAACCCTTGGGAAGGAAACAAAAACATAGCAAACAAATAACTATTTACGCACAACTGTGCCTCCTGCATTCTGGTTGTGGAATTATTACATATTTTTTCCTGTTAAGAATTTGGGAATTTCAACACTGCAGTATTCTTTAGCTCAGAGTATAACTCCCACCAACACACTTATTTGGGACCTATCCCATTGGATTCCCCTTTTCTCCCTGACCCCAGTCGTACCTTTCATTTTTAAGCCTTTTTTCAGTGGACCCAACCCCTTCCCAAATTCCCTATTTTTCTGTCTATCCCATTATATTCCCCTTCTCACCCAAATCCTCATGGTACCTATCACTTATAAGTCAATTTTTGTGGTCCCACCCACCCATTTTCCTTTTCCCTCACTGCCCCTCTCCAAATGGCCAACACTTGCAACCAAGACCTACAAGATTCCATCAATCAAGCCAAGGAATCCATCCAACAAGTGACTTTGGAGATTGGCTCTACAAATTCCCGAATTGTACAATTAGAGACCCAAGTCCAACACCAATTTGACACCATGGATGCCAAATTCATGAACCAATTTTACACCCTCTAGTCTGTTGTCAACTAGTTGTTGAACCACACTTCGGGTCCTTCCTCCTTGGACCAACTAGATGTTGTTGATTCCTCTCATTCTATGCATTTTCAATCCAACTCCTTTCATCGAGAACCCTTTCTTCCCCACGTTGGGGTCAATCAATTTAATGGCTATGATCCCACGGGTTGGGTCACTCAAATGGAGCATTATTTTTCTCTACATGGTATTACTGATGAGTTGGAAAAACTTCGCTATGTTGGAAATGGTGGCAATGGCGTAAAAATTCACGTCAGGGGTATATTGCATGGACCCAATTTGTTGTAGATCTATATGACCTCTTTGACACTGATACCCACTATCTTGGTCATTTGACCAAGTTGAAATAGTCAAGCACAGTGGAATACTTTATCAATTCTTTTGAGCATTTTTCCTTTCGAACCGAGGGCATGTCAAATGCATTCTTCTACGAATTCTTTATCACTGGCCTAAAGGATTAAATCCAATCCTAATTTTTCATGGACTACCCTCAGACTTATTTGGAATCTACTAAATGTTCCAAAGAGGCCCAACAAGTTGTTTTTTCCCAGAACAAAAAACCCTCTTTTGTTCCTCTCCCTCAAACCACTAATCCTAACGCCCCTGCCACTCCCCTCAAGGTCCAGAAATTAACTAGGGATGAAATGGTTGAATTCCAAGTGAAGTATATTTTCTATAGTTGTGATGAAAAGTGTTTTCTGAGGCATAAGTGTAAGGAACAAAAAAAAATTATGGCCATTTCCAAAGATGTTCCTGAAGAAAATGTGACAGTTCCCCTTATTGAAGAGCCTTCCCTTCTTGATGCTACCTAGGAGCCCGTTGACCCACTCATTTCCTTGCATGCCCTAACTGACTTCTATGCTCCACAAAATCTCAAGCTCATTGGCTATATTAAGCATAGGAAGGTCATCATCCTTGTTTATATTGGTAGCACCCACAATTTTATTCATCATTGCATTTCCCAGGAAACAAATTGCTATATTCGTGTTGTCAATAATTTTCAAATCATGATAGCCAATGGTGGGTCCATGAAATGTGATGGGAGTTGTGAAAATGTATGTCTTCAAATTGTCCATTACCACATGAAATGTCATATGTTTTCCATTGACATGGGAAGTTGTGACATTATGATAGGTTCTTAATCGTTATGTACTTTGGGTCCCATTCTTATGGATTTTAAGGAATTAACCATGCAATTCCAACAGAAGGGACAAACGTATCAATTAAAAAGTATAAAATTTGGTTCTCATGAGATAATCAGTTCATGGAAAAATATCCTCAAGAAAGGCCACTTCGTTATTATTGCTCAACTCCATTCCATTCAAGAATTCCAGACACCCTCTGTGCATCCTAACCTCCAAGCTATCCTTTCCAAACATCAAGCTATTGCTTCCGCTCCTCAAGTAATTTTGCCTTCTCGTGGTGTTCATGATCATTCCACTCCCCTTGTTCTTGAAAATCTTCCTCAAAATGTTCACCCCTATCGTCATCCCTTTTCCCAAAATAATGAAATTAAGAAAACAATGCAGGAATTTCTCCAAGCGGGTGTTATCCGCCCCAACACCAGCCCTTATTCTTCTCTTGTGGTCATGGTACTCAATAAATAAGGTACTTGGTGCATGTTTCCTGACTTTCGTTCCCTCAATAAACTCACCATATTGATGATCTCTTGGATGAGATGAGTGGTGCTTAGTACTTCACTAAACTTGATTTGTGTTCTGGCTACTGTTGTAACAAATGTCGAAAATTTCTCAACTCGGTGTCTTTCTCCAAAATTTATGATAGTTACACCACTTAGTTTCATACCCTTGTCACCTAGTGTAATCTTGTGTAACCATCAAACCCTTGCGCCATTCGGCGCAACCTTTCTGCCGCAGTAAAAACTCTAAAAGTTATCACCTTTTTCGACGAACTTTTCTACCGTCAAGATCTCAAAATATTTAAACGTTTCCCAATGTCTCTCATTTTGTCCTACTTTGCAATTCCTTCATTGTGAAGAGTTTCAAGTTACACAATCAAACTATAAGTTTGGTTATTTCCATATATTATTTTAAAATTATTTTATAATTTTAAAATTAATATTTTATTTTGAAGTTTGGAAAAAATATATTTTAAACCAAGCCCTTTGAATTGATTTCACTATCCTTCACGTCCTGATATCCAACTATCCACTGTAAAGATGCATTCCAAGTCACAAGACATGAACACAAGACTCCAAGGAGAGGTTTTCACATGGGGATCAAAGAAACACACCAACTATTCGAGCGCTAAGTCACATGAAGAAAGACTCACGAGGATGTTAGGATATTTAGACACTTAGGAGTTAGTTAAGATCTACTTGGTCTAATATGTTGTTAGGTAAAAGTGTGTTTCTTTAGTATGCACTAG
>SNQJ01S0072506.1:63998-74613 GCA_010110895.2 Picea sitchensis
TGGAGGTTGGGTTTGTAATGTCATTTCTTTCAGCAAATATAAAACAAAATGCCAAGAGATTCTACACCTTGTCACTTTGTAATTCTGGTTTTCATGTATTGTTTTCTCTGGTTTACATTCATTATTTCTTCCTTATTTCAAATATTCATCTTGTAATGTCTCTAACTCAGTAATACCTCTTCTATAGTCATTTATTGGGCAGCCTGTTAGGTTCATTTTTTCCTCTGTTTATGCTATGAGCAAAACAAGACCTGTAGCTTGATTGTTTCTTCCTAGATTACAAGTTATATATATACATGTTTATATTTCGAAGTTATTTTTCATTCCTCTATTGAAATGAAGATTAGAATTATCATAATTAGATACCTAAATCTTCGTTTCAGTCTCCTTTATCCCCTATCTTCTATCCATCTTCCTTATTTCAATTAAATTAGGCAAACAAGGTCATGCCCCTTCATTTCTAATCTATACGTGATTGAAAGGCCCGTTTCAGACCTGGTTCTAGAAGCCTCATATGAATGATCAATCGACACATTATTATTTCATTTAAAATTTGTTAAGGCTTGGCTCTATTACAGTGTAGAGTCAACTCTTGCGACAACATTTTCTAGCGTCATTGTCAGGGACGAAGGAACAAAGTTATATTCCCTAGGATACGACAAAATGTTCAAATCTATTTCTTGATGGTGAACAAGGGATAGGCATTCAATTGGCTATGATCATTCACTTGGAGACTCCTTGGTTCGAAGACTCTACATGATTCACTGGTGACTCCACTGGTCTCAAAATGTTGAATTCGTTCATTGCTAGGATTGTTGTGAGGTTTGCTCCTTTGGACTTTACAATGTTTATGGTTTTCCAAACACTGTTCTAGACATTAAAATTTGGTAAGATGTCCTTCCTAAATTTGGAGGATATGCAGACGACAATCCTTCTCAACACTTGTTTGAATTCCACAAGCTCATGGATGAATTAAATGTACATCATGAAGATGTCCTCATGAAACTGTTTACGTTTTTGTTGGAAAGAGATGCTAGACTCTGGTATAAA
The DNA here is from genome assembly GCA_010110895.2 of Picea sitchensis. NCBI lineage: Eukaryota > Viridiplantae > Streptophyta > Pinopsida > Pinales > Pinaceae > Picea > Picea sitchensis. Next base: position 65,049 of record SNQJ01S0072506.1, read on the forward strand.
TCTTTACCCCATTCCAATATTCCTTCATTGAAATATTTCCACACATTTTTTCATCAACATTGTAAGAGGATCTATTCAACTGAAATCCTTTTTGAAGATTTCCGCAATATAGAATTCATAAGACAAAAAGATCAAACAAATCTTCTTGAAGAGGAGGAAGGAATAACATAAATTTCTCAAGTCGATGAAGACAATCAATATGAAGAAGAGTTGGTTGATAAAGAAGAAGGATATGATAGCTCTTCTGATCATATTCAAGAAGAAGATCAAACCAAGCTCCATGAATATGAAGTGGAAAGGTTATAAGGCCTTCACAACTAGATTTGCTACAACAATGAGGAGGAAAATGCTTTTTTAGATGAATACCTAGATTCAAGCTGATTCATATATGACTCTATTTTTAATTCTATTGTTAAAGAGAAATACGTTCATAATGAGTTTTTTAATATTAATGATGTTGAAAATGGTTTAATTGTACAATATGATGATGAAATCATTGGTTTAAATATTCATGAAGACCAACAACTTATGGGAGGTCATATACAATCATTGTTAGCTGAAATAGAACATAGTCATTTTGCTATGGAAGAATCCCTTACGTATTAGTTTCACGATCAAGTAAAGGTCCTGAAATATGATAAATTGTATGTCGCTAAAAAGCCATTTCATGAAGAGTTTCAAGAGGATTATAATCATCCAAATGTAATAGATATTTCAGGTATGATCATGGTTGTAACTCCCCATGAAAATCAGTCTGTGGATATTCAACCATCTTTCCTAGATACTCACAAAACAGAAATTTCTGAAAGTCAATGTTCTAGAATGTGCTATGAGCAACTTGTTTATGATGAATATCAAGAAGAGAAAGAAGAGAAGATTTATTTTTCATCGCACACAAAAATTTACGACAGTCCTCCTTTGTTTGATGAATATGATGAAATTGTTTCTGAAGATGATGAGAAACAAGAAACTTTCGTTCAACAGGAAAGAAATCGACAACATCTTGAAATAAATCAGCCTATGTATGACAGCTATCAAAAATATCTTTGGACAGTAGATGAAGGACATAAGAAGGGATTAATGAAGCAATTGATCTCTCCTTCCTATTTAGCAACTATTGAGAAACATACCAGTAAGTTTCAATGCGACATTTATGCACCAGAAGAAGAAAAAATAAGAAGTGGACAAAGTGCGCAAAAGTATTCCAGACAACTTGCCTAGCAGGAGGAAGTATGGATAAATTGTGAAAGTTGTATATCTTTTCCCTTATACGATCCAGCAACATTTTATATGGAGTCAAAATGGCGGATTGAATTTTTTATTTCCAATTTCTTGAAGTCTGAATTTCAAAACTGTAAGTACTCTCTCCCAGGGCATGTTTTGAAATTTCCAGTTGCTCCTATCATTTTCATGTTCAAATATGGAAGCATAATCAAGCTTGTTAGTTAGATACTCGCTTGGTTGATTTGGAAATTTTCCTATACTTGAACAAAGTAGTGATATCAGTTAGAGTAGGTGATGTATATAAATAAGTTTGTCTTTGAGCATTATATTACAGCGGTGTTTTCCGTATGTTTCTAGTTCATTTTGGCATCCAATATGGTTTTGATTTAAGGCATTACGAATCCATATCCCAATGAATGCATAAGCGGTTTTTTGTATTGGAAAGACACAAGTGAAGTGATACGGTTCAGAGTTTGATAAGGATGATTTCAGTTCGCCCAATGGATGAAGGAACGTGGTCTACTTTTCTTGGTTCTTTACAGGAAAGCACCATCCCTAGATGGACCCTATGTTGGAACAAATGTCGAAAATTTCTCAACTCAGTGTCTTTCTCTAAAATTTATGTTAGTTACGCCAATTAGTTTCAGACCCTTGTCACCTAGCATAAGCTTGTGTAACCATCAAACCCTTGCACCATTCAATGCAACCTTTCCGCCGCAGTAAAAACTCTAAAACCTATCACCTTTTTCGTCGAACTTTTCTACCATCAAGATCTCAAAAGATTTAAAAGTTTGCCAATGTCTCTCATTTTGTCCTAATTCGCAATTCCTTCATTGTGAAGAGTGTCAAGTTACACAATCAAAATATAAGTTTGGTTCTTTCCATATATTATTTTAAAATTATTTTAGAATTTTAAAATTAATATTCTATTTTGAAGTTTGGAAAAAATATATTTTAAGCCAAGCCCTTTGCCTTGATTTCACTATCCTTCACATCCCGATCTTCGAATATCCACCATAAATCTACATGCCAAGTCATAATACACACACACAAGACTCCAAGGAGAGGTTTTCACGTGGGGATCAAAGAAACACACCAATTGTTCGAGCGTTAAGTCGCATGAAGAAAGACTCATGAGGAGACCCGAAAGAGGTGTGCCACATGCCCAGAAATCGAAAGAATGGTATTACATGTAAATCCAGGCTCTATTTAGGGGATTTGTCCAACGTATGGTTTTAAATAACCACTTCTTCATTTCCCCAAAACCCGAAAACCTAAATTGGGACCCCAGTCATATGAAAAACACTGCCTTGGGAAAAAACCATTTTTATCAGCCTTGGAGAGGCCATTTTCCGCGTTCGAACAGTCGATCGACATCTACAAATACTAATATTTAAATTGGAGTATTCATAATTTCATTTGGATCTTTGGAAGGACGTAAAAGGGCCCCCACAAGATGAGGTTCGTTTTCAGAAATGTGGTGTTTTTTACTGTGTTGAGTCATCATTTTCAAATGCTTATTATGAGCGATTGGAGGATCATTTTGAGAAACGATAGGAGGATTTTGTTCCTAACACATCAGAGATAAATAGCCTCTCTCATTTTTTCTACAGGTGTCACATATTTGGAGAATCAAATCCATCTCCGAGCCCTAATTTTCGGATCTCATATTTTCTTGTTTTGACATATGTTTGTAAAATGTAGATCTGGGACAAATGAAAATGGATTGCAGGGAACCGAGAGAGATTTTTTATCATAATAAATAGATGCACAAAATTTTCTTTCAGTTTATACCTAGATTTCACGATTCGAGAGATACAGAACCATAACCGCAGCCCCAGGTTTCAGTAGTTTGGCCCATTTTCTATGGCAGAAAGTTTCAAGAATTGATTGTAACTGTTGTTATCTTTTAGATTTGGGAGGATTTTCAACCTCAAGACCTATATGAGGAATATTTGTAACATTTGAAAGTGGGGGGGAACATCCCGAGAGCCTTTTTGAGGCTGGGTTTTTAATGCCATTTCTTTCAGCAAATATAGACCAGAATATCAAGAGATTCTACACCTTGTCACTGTGTAATTTTGTTTTTCCTATATTGTTTTCTCTGGTTTACATTCATTATTTATTCCTTCTTTCACATATTCATCTTGTAATGGCTCTAACTCAATAATCCCTTTGCTATAGTCATTTACTGGGCAGCCTGTTAGGTTCAAATTTTCCTCTGTTTATGCTGTGAGCAAAACAAGACCTGTAGCTTGATTGTTTCTGCCTAGATTACAAGTTATATATATACATGTTTGTATTTCAAAGTTATTTTTCATTACTCTATTGAAATAAATATTAGAATTATTGTGATTAGATACCTAACTCTTCGTTTTAGTCTCCTTTATCCCCTATCTTCTATCCATCTTCCTTATTTCAATTAAATTAGGAAAACGAGGTCATGCCTCTTCATTTCTGATCTATAAGCGATTGAAAGGCCTGTTTCAGACCTGGTTCTAGAAGCCTCATATGACTGATCAATCGACACATTATTATTTCATTTAAAATGTGCTAAGGCTTGGCTCTATTGCAACCTAGAGTCAACTCTTGCGACAACATCTACCACCAGATATGTATGCAAGAATATGACATCCCCAAGACTTCCTTTCGAACTCATGAGGGTCACTATGGGTTCTTGGTCATGCCCTTTGGCCTGTGTAATGCCCCCTCCAAATTCCAAAGCCTCATGAATCATGTCTTCCCTCCTTTTTTCCATCATTTTTTCTTAGTTTTCTTTTATGATATTCTCATCTATAGTAAAACTTGTCAATCCCATCTTGCCCATGTGGATCAAGTTCTCCATCTACTCTCTCAACACCAGCTTTTCCTCAAACACTCTAAATGTTCCTTTGATGCATCAAAAGTATATTACTTGGGTCATATTGTTGGAAAGGATGGTATCCAAGTGGATCCTAAGAATATTGAAGCAATGAAGGATTGGCCTCACCCCAATACTATCAAAATATTGCATGGTTTTTTGTGTTTAACGTGATATTATCACAAGTTTGTTCATAATTATGGAAATATTGCAGTGCCTTTCATCGCTCTCCTTAAAAATAATTATTTCACTTGGAATTTTGCAGTTGATCAAGCATTTCAAGCCTTGAAGGTGGCTATGTCCACTACTTCGGTCTTGGCCCTTCCTGATTTCACAAAGACCTTTGTCCTGGAATGTGATGCCTCTAGGAGAGGAATTGGAGCATTCCTTATGTAATATGGAAGACCTTTGGCCTTTAACAACAAACAATTGTAAAAATTCCATTTGGGCCAATCAATATATGAAAAGGAAATGTTGGTTGGTATTCATGTTGTGGATCTCTGGTGCACTTATCTCTTGGGGAAACACTTCCAAATTAATACAGATCATCAAAGCCTCGAGTATTTTCTAGAGCAATTAACTTCCTCCCCAAAGCAACAAAACTAGGTGACTAATCTCTTTGGATATGATTATGAGATCATTTACAGGAAAGGAAAAGAAAATGTGGTTCATGAAAATATGAAGATGAAGGGTCCCTTTTCTCCCTCTCCTTCATTGTGTCATATTGGCTCCAAGCTATTCACCAGGAATGGCTACAAAATCCTAAAATTTTTCATATGATCCAACAATTGCAAGACAAATCTCTAATTTCATCAGGGTACTCTTAGCACAATGATGAGCTTCGCTACAAAGGTTGTTTGTGTTTTAAGTAAACAGTCACAACTTAAATCCATGGTGTTTTTTGAGCTTCATGCTACACCCACAACTAGGCACTCAGGGTTTACCAAAACCTATGATCGGGTCAAATGTTCTTTTTTCTGGGATGGTATGAAAAAGGACGTTCACACTTTTGTGGCAGAATGTGATGTTTGTTAATGCAACAAGAGTGAAACAATCAAATCTCCTGGAACACTACAACCGCTTCCAATTCCACCCATTATTTGGAGGGACATCTCCAATTATGCTCATTTATGTGCTCTTCAACACCCATTTACCACATCCACTGTGGATCAACTTTTCATGGATCGTGTCTTCAAGCTTCATGGAATGCCTCATTCGATTATTTCTTATTGAGATCTCACTTTCACTAGAAACTTTTGGAAAGAACTGTCCAGGATACATGACACCCAATGGCATCTCAGCACCGCATATAATCCCCAAACTGATGGTCAAACTAAATTTGTCAACAAGTGTTTGGAGACATATTTGAGGTGTTTTTCCTATAAAAGGAAACATCAATGGGCTCAATGGTTAACATTATATTAATGGTGGTACAACACTTCTTACCATACAACTACTCACATGACTCCTTTTGAAGCAGTATATGGAAAACATACACCTTCTATTATCTCCTACATGCCAGGTGTCTCAAAGGTCTAGGAGGTTGACCAAACGCTTACAGTTAGAGAGGTTACTATCCATACCCTAAAATAAAATTTTGTCATGGATCAGAATCGCATGAAGAAAAAAGCATATCAAGGTCACTCAGAACGTCAAATTGTTGAAGGAGACCAAGTATTTCTTCGACTACAACCTTATAAGAAAAATTCAGTCAAGGCCAAACATTGTCAAAAACTGGCGCCCAAATTTTATGGTCCTTATACAATTCTCAAGTGCATGGGACAGGTGGCCTATCAGTTAGCTTTTTCCAATCCTACTAAGCTCCATCCTATTTTTCATGTCTCCTACTTAAAGAAGGTGATTGGAAATAAGTGTTGGAATATAAAAGATTGTGCTCATTTTACCATTGACAATACCCTTGTCACCCAACCATAGGCCAAAGCCACCCTCCGAGCACCTTGACCTTGATATAGAAAAGAATCCTGCTAGAAATACAATAGCCAAGAGAGGTTAATGTACCAAGCAAGAAGTAACCAAGATGAACAGATAGTCTCACCCAAAACCTGGCACAATACCTTCCCCGGGACTTGCGCAAAATACTGTTGGACTGCAGTGCGCAGAAACTGCTCTCTACAATTATGAGAAGTGTGAATAATGAGAGACTGGTGCCCTATATTTATAGTACTTATGGCAAGCTTTCCTGAGCCAACTTCTCCTTCTGGGTACTAATTAATTCATATTAATTATATTTCTACAGCCGACATCTTATCTAGGGTTTCCTTCATTTCTTTACTTCCTTCCAGAACATTCTAATCTCATCATAGGTCACAATTGAGGTTCATACCTCCTGAATCTACCATAATATCAACACTCCCTCCTAGCTAGGGAGGTATAGTCTTGAGCACAAACAGAACATTCAATTGGTAGTATCACGAGCACCGTCATTATTATCCAACTAGATAATCTCCTATGATAGTTGGTACAATATCAATTGATAGAACACACATGTGTTTATCCATGGTAGTACGCAACTACTCAAACTATGACACCTAGTCACAAACAATGGAACAAATCCACCACAGTAGTATATCTCTACTATCTGGAGACATGCAGTCTCCATAAAAATCATCTGATGTCAACCTGCACAGAAAAATATTGTTAAAATAAATTGAATCATCTAGGCCAATGTTTCACTCGCGTCTGTGAGATATGAAATAATATCTGCCCTCAGAGTAGAACAATGAGATATCTAGACTATTATTCTCAAGCAAGGAAGAATAACTATCTTGTCTTTTGAACCAGGACCATTCCCCACCCTAGGCCATTCTTCTTACACTAATCAAAGTGCACCCTGGAGAGAATGTATAAACCCTAAGGAATGCATGTCCCTGATTGATGAGCCTGGACCATTCCCCACCCTAGGCCATTCCTCCTACACAAATCAAAGTGAACCCTAGAGAGAATGTATAAACCCTAAGGAATGAGTGTCGAGACCATTTCCTCTGTTAATCACAAGAAGAAAATAATGTCTTATATCAACCTCCAAAACAGACCATTCCTCATGTTAACCACAATGAGAAATCACTGTCCGGTGAGGTGGGCCAGTCTTCTTGAGTAACCCTCAAGAAGAGAGACTGCCCTATACCACTCCCCATGTTAACCACAATGGGAATTCGTTGTCTATGATACATCAGCAATCTGGACCATTTCCCATGTTAACCACATTGGGAAATCGTTTTCTGTCAGAAATCTCAAGCCACTTTCCGAACAGGAAAGAATCTGTCCAAGATGGACTATTTTTCAATCTAAAAAATAAATGTCTTAAATAATATTTTCAGTGCTCCCTCCCAACCTGGAGAGTCATTTCTTCCCTTTCAGCGCTCCCTCCCAACCTGGAGAGTCATTTCTTCCCTTTCATCTAAGGGAGTTATTTCCACAATCCCCATCTTCTCTCAAAAATATGCAAACTTTATTCTGGATAGAGGCTTTGTCAGGATCCCTGTTGTCTACTCATCTGTGGGTATATACTCGAGCTTTACCTCTCCTTCTTGGACTTTATCTCGAATAAACTAGTATTTAATCTCAATGTGTTTCGACCTTTCATAAAACACAGGATGTTCTGATAATCTTATACAACTATGATTATCACAATGTATTATGGTCGATTCTGGAATCTGATCAAATAAATCGGAGATTATCTTCCTTAGCCATATTTCTTTTGTGCATGCTTCACATGCTATGATATACTCTACTTCTGTTGTACTGAGTGTGACAGAATTTTGTTTCATGTTTCCCCAAGATATCATAATGGAGACCAAGCTGAAACACATACATGAAGTGCTCTTTCAATCTTCTGCACTTCCTTCCCAATCAGAGTCTGTGAATCCATGAAGTTGGATATCACTGGATGCAGTATATTTCAAGCCATAGTTTATTGTCCCATGAATATATATTAATACATGCTTTGTAGCTATCCAATGTTCATGTCTTGGTTCCACCTGAAACTAGCTTAGTGTATTTATGACAAAGAAAATGTCTAGTCGAGTATTTACCAAATACATCAATGACCCAATTAGTTGTCGATATAGATATGGGTCTACTGGATTAGAATCTGGATCTTTCAGTTTTCATATATCTGCATTCATAGGAGTGTCCATGGACTTACAATCCATCATTCCAAATTTCTGAAGGATATTTATTGCGTACTTTCCTTGTCCAAGGAATACTTCACCATGCTTCTGCCATACTTCTAGTCCCAAGTAATAATGCATGAGACCTAGATATTTCATATCAAATTCAAAAGATAATTCCTTCTTGCACTAGATGATGAGAAACTCTTCACCTATTATGAATAGATCATCAACATATAGTAGTAGGATTACAGGTGCATTGTCCATGAATTTATAGTAAAATTTTGGATCTGCATGACTCTTGGAGAAACCAAGTCTCGTTAGATATTTGTCCATTCTGGCATACCAAGCCCTTGGAGCTTGCTTGAGTCCATATAGAGATTTCTTTAATATGCAAATGTGAGTGTCTCTGGAATGTACCTCAAACCCTTGAGGTTGTTCAATACATACTTCTTCTTCAATAGCTCCATTGAGGAAATTTATCCTTACATCCATCTGATGTAAGTTCCATCCCATGGAAGCGGTAAGAGATATGATAGCTACGATGGAAGTATATCTGGCCACCAGAGAAAACGTCTCATCATAATCTTCTCCCTCCTTCTGGGAGAACCCTCTAGATACGAATCTTGCCTTGTACTTATCCATGTTTTCGTCTGCTGTATGTTTGATCTTGTACACCCATTTTGAAGTTACCACCGATTTTTCTTTAGGTCTTGGTACGATTTCCCATACCTCATTTTTCATAATGGATTGAATTTCTTCCATCATAGCTTCTTTCCATTGTCCCTTTTGAACTGCTTCTTCAAATGTGGTAGGTTCTTCATCTAGAAGCTTCATCATGTATGTTGCATAAATTGAGAATATTTTAGGTCTTTTACTCTTTCTTAATGTTCCTTCTAGAACCTTGAGTATTTTTGCATCTTGTAAGGTAGCTTCAAGCCAAGCTGATCTTTTCTTGGTCTTAGGTATGATATCTAAATCAATGTTTTCACATGGCTCCATAGGATGATTAGGTAGTTCCTTTTCGTCATTTTCGTTTTCTGTGCTTTCTTCGTTAAGTTATTCAATCTCTTCTTTTTCTATAGTTTCTTCTATGGACTTCTTGAAGGCCATCTTCTCATTGAATTTTACGTCTTTGCTGACTTCGATCTTGTGTTGTTCTGGACTATATATTCTATAAGCTTTGGATGAATCATTGTATCCCATGAATATCCCTTTCTTTCCTAAATGTTCTAGTTTATTCCTCTTGTCCTTGGGAATGTGAGAGTAAACAGGACATCCAAATATTCTTAGATTTTCCACATTAGGTTTCTTACCTGAGAAAGCTTCTTCTGGTGTCATGTCCTTCAAT
>SNQJ01S0072507.1:665-17245 GCA_010110895.2 Picea sitchensis
AAAAAATTAATTTATTGATAAATTGTAAAAAAAAATATTATTTTACATTTCTGTTAATTAACTTTAGAAACATCAATGGACACTCAATTCCATTCACCCCATTTTACCTATCCCATTTTCAGAACAAATAAAACAACATTTCTGAAAAAGTAGAACAACGTGACGGCTAAGTGTAAATGCCTATACTCTTTATATTTTAACATTATATTTTATTATTTTAATTAATATTTTGATTTTATTATTTATTATTTTAAGTTAAAATAAGTTGATTTATTATTTGATTTTATAATTTATTATTTTAATCTTTTAAGCTAATGGTAAAACAAGTTGATTTTATTTAAATGTCTTAGAACAAATATAAATTATTATTTATAAAGTTGATTTTATTTAAATGTCCTTAGAACAAATATAAATTATTATTTATAAAAGTAGATTTGTTATCAATGTCCTTAGAACAATATAACTCATCATTTACAAAGATCCATATGATTTGTTATCAATGATTTTATAATAACTATAACTCATTAAATGATTTGTTGTTACAATGTGACGAACATAGTGTTGAGTCTTTCAATTTTACGAACATTGCGTCGAGTTTCACAATTTAACGGACATAACCATATTTTTGCAATATGATGAACATGACTTGCCATAACCATATTGTCGCAATGTGACGAACATAACCATATTGTTGCAATGCCATGAGCATGACTTGTCATAACCACATTATTGCAATGTGACGAACATAACCATATTGTCGCAATGTGACGAACATGAATGGTCATAACCACATTATCACAATGTGACGAACATAACCATATTGTCGCAAATTGATGAACATGACTGGCCATAACCATATTGTTGCAATGTGACAAACATAATCATATTGTCACAATGTTACGTACATGAATGGTCATAACCACATTCTCACAATGTGACAAACATAACCATATTGTTGCAATCTGATGAACATGACTAGCCATAACCATATTGCCACAATGTAACGGACATAACCATATTGCCACATTGTGACGAACATAACCATATTGTCATAATGTGGTGGACATAGCCTCACCATCTCAATGTGATGAACATAACCATATTGTTCGCAATGTGACCAACATAGCCTCATCATCGCAATGTAATGAACATAACCATATTTTTCACAATGTGTCGAACATAGCCCTATCGTCACAATATGACGAACATAGCCCTGTTGTCATAATGTGACAAACATAGCCCTGTTGTCATAATGTGACAAACATAGCCCTATTGTCATAATGTGACGAATATTTCCATATTGTCACAACGTGACGAACATAGCTTTGTTGTCACAATGTGATGAACATAACCATGTTTCTGGAATGTAACGAATATAGCCTCAAATCTTGCAATGTGATGAACATAGCACTGGGTCTCTCAATTTGACGAACATAGCATCGAGTCTCGCAATGTGACGAACATAACCATATTTTCGCAATGTGACAAATATGACTGGCCATAACAATATTGTCGCAATGTCACGAACATATAACCATATTGTCGCAATGTGATGAACATGACTAGCCATAACCACATTATCGCAGTCTAACAAACATAACCATATTGTCGCAATGTGACAAACATAGCCTCGTCATCGCAATGTGATGAACATAACCATATTGTTGTAATGTGACAAACATAGCCTTATCATCCTGATCTAATGAACATATCATCGTTGTCACAATGTGACACAAATATCATGTCATCATAATCTGACAAAAAATGTCATGTCGTCATAATGTGATGAACATAGCCCTGTAGTTGAAATAAATGTCATGTCATCGCAATGTGATGAATATATGAAATTTAATTTCATCACATAGCCATATGACATACGATGAACATATCACATTTATGTTCATCACATAGTTATTTTTTCCTTAAATGTCCTATCATCTCAATGTGATAAACATAGACCCATCTTCGCAATATCCCCTTCGTCGTCAATATGTGACAAACAATATACTATTATCGCAATGTAATGAACATAGCCCCATCGTCGCAATGTCATGCAAATATCATGTCGTTGTAGTGTGACACAAATATCCTATTGTCGCAATCTAACAAACTTAGCCCCTCCCTCTCAATGTGACAAAAATAACCATATTGTCGCAATATGATGAACATAGCCTCGTCATCACATTGCCATCAACATAGCTTCGTCGTCGCAATGTTACGCAAATATCATGTCCTCATCATGTGACAAACAATTCCAAATATTCCTATATGAATGTCATTTGTAGTCTTGGTTAACGATGGCCATGGGAAGCCATGGTCACTTATGGACAAGAACTGGAAAACATGGTTAACCATTGTCAACCATCGTCATGGTCAACCATAGTGAAGATCATCCATAATGAACTCCAACCATAATGAAGGTCTATAGAAGTTAACCATGGTGAAGGTCTAGAGAAGTTAACTATGGTCATGGTCATGGTCAACCATAAATAACCATGATAATGGTAATCCAAGGTCAACCTTACTTAACCATGGTAATGGTCAACCAAGTTCAACCATGGTGAACCTTTCCTTTTCAAAGTCAACCAAGGTCTACCAAACTTAACCATGGGCATGGTAAACCATAGTCAAGTATGGTCATTGTAAATTATTTTATTAATACTTCAATAATGTAGTATTAATGTATTACTATTTTAATAATGTATTTATTAAGGTATTGATACTTTAATAATGTATTGTTAAAGTATTAATAAGTTTTTAATGTTTTAATTCTTTAATATTAATGTTTTAGTCTACCAAACTTAACCATGGGCATGGTCAACCATAGTCAAGTATGGTCATTGTAAATTATTTTATTAATACTTCAATAATGTAGTATTAATGTATTACTACTTTAATAATGTAGTATTAATGTATTACTACTTTAATAATGTATTTATTAAGGTATTGATACTTTAATAATGTATTATTAAAGTATTAATAAGTTTTTAATGTTTTAATTCTTTAATATTAATGTTTTAATATTAATTTTAATATTAATATTAATGCTTTAATTTTAATATTAATATTAATGTTTTAGTGTATTAATAATATTAATAAATACATTATTAATAATGTATTATTTATGCATTACTTTATTAGAGTATTAATGCTTTAACAATGTGTTAATGTATTAATTAATTAATTAATTACATTATTAATGTATTATTACTTTAATATCTTATATTATACATTCATGTATTAGTTAATTAATACATTACATTATTAATGTATTAATTAATTAATAGGTTACATTTCACATTAATGTGAATTTATACTTTAATTTATACATTATATTAATGTAATAATATATCAAGGTTTATTAATGTCTTACTACTTAATGAAAGTGTTCTTTTATTTATGTATTGATATTTTATTAATGTCTTAATGTATTAATACTTTATTAATGTTTTTTATTAAAAATGTAATAACATGCATTCTTTAATTAAATAAATATATTTCAATATACTTTAATGTATCAATGTTATTCATAGTCATGATCATAAGAAATCATGATCATGATCAACTATAGTCAACCATACCATAGTCATTTTCCATAAATGTATTAGTAATTTAACATTGTATTATTTATGCATTACTTTATGAGTATATTAATACTTTAACAATATATTAATGTGTTAATTAATTAATAAATAACATTATTAATGTATTAGTACTTTAACATGTTACATTATGCATTAATGTATTAATTAAGTAATACATTACATTATTAATGTATCTATTAATTAATAAGTTACATTATACTTTAATGCAAATTTATACATGGTATGAATGTTATAATGTATTAATGTTTTGTTAATGTCTTACTACTTTTATTTTATTTTATTATTAATACTTTATTAATGTCTTAATGTATTACTAATGTAGTAATGTATTTGTTAAAATTGTATTAATCTATTATTCAATTAAATTAATGAACTTCAATATACTTTAATGTATCAATGACATTCATAGTCATGACCATAAGAAACCATGATCATGGTGAATTATATTAGTCATTTTTATTAAATGTATTAATACTTTAATAATGTATTATTAATGAATTACTACTTTAGTAATATATTTATTAATGTATTGTTACTTTAATAATGTATTATTAAACACTTTCTCTTAGATTTTCCATCCTATACCCATATTAGATTTCATTTTAAAAATATTTGTCACACTATCAACTTTGCTAACCTCTTAACTCAACAAAAGTATGGTGAACTTGGAAAGCTTCTCTTAATGCTTTTCTAGCAGAGAAACAAAATTCTAAAGAATCCTAAGTAATCATTTACCCTCTTAAGGTGGCATAGACCAATTAGGTCTTAGTGGATGTTAATCATCATCATCATCATTAATATATTACTTTAGTAGAGTATTAATAATTTAACAATGTATTACTTAATAATATATTAATGTATTAATATTTTAATAATGTTTTACTAAGTATATTAACTTCAATCCATTACTACTTTATTAATGTATTATTTTGTTAGTGTATTAATACATTAGCAAGTGTATTTACTAATCCATTTAATGTATTTATTGATGTATTCAATATATTAGTACTTGCTATTGATGCATTTAATATATTAGTAATGTATTTATTGATGTATTTATTAGTGCATTACTACTTTAGTAATGTATTTATTAATACACCCTGAGTGGGCCTAATGGTTAAGAACATGTGCTTCCTCTTAAGAGATCATAGGTTCAAATCCAGAGGGGGGTAGGGTATGTATACATTTCCAAACTAATGGGGCCGATCTATACGAAATTATAATTTTTTTTAAAGTATTCATAATTTTAATGAGTTAAAAAATAAGTACATTTGGATAGAAATTTCGACGCCAATGCTAAGAAGATGTATATATCAATTTGTTATTTTGCACCTATTAATTATACTTTTTATAAGAAAAACAATCTAGATAGCAATTGTCCCTATAATAATTTAGAACAAGATATTTATAGTTCGAAAAATGAAGGTAATACCCTCCTCCTAGGAGACTTAATTCTAGGACTACAACTAAACAAGCTACTCTTTTAAGCATTGATTCCAACCATAATCCTTTGTGGATAGATGAGGACCTTGTTTTATCTAATAGTTACAAAAGAATCTCTAAAGACCTAATTGAGAATTTGTTTGGTACTAAATTGGTCAATCTCTGTAGCTCCCAAGACATAATAATTTGCAATGGAGTAATGAAGTGGCCAAACTCCAACCAGCTGACTTGTATTCATGGGCTAGGTATTAATGTCGTAGATTATGTGATATTTGATATCCCTGTTTCCAACCAAATATAAAATTTTGACCTTTTATATGACCATGAACCTGACTATGATCATAAACCTTTAACCCTAACTCTAAATTTTGTCATGCACATGAGTGCCATTGAAGAGAATTTTGATAATCAAAAGCAATTGCGCTTTCAAAAAAGCAAAGTTGATCTTTTCTTAAAGGATTTAAATAGTAAATTACATCTCCTAACTTATTGATCCAGATTTTATGAGTAGAACGAATCGAATACAGATTATTAAAAGATGCTTAACACAAAATAATAGAGATATAGTAAAATCGGTTTTCTATTCAATAAGGAAATAAGCTAAAACTATAAAATGCAATGGAAAACAAGCTTGTTGGAATGGTGGTGACTTATCTCTGAGAAGAGATGTGACGTCTGTGCTCATTCGCAAGAAGATGGTTACAATGAGGCTCTAAAATCCTTTTACAATAAACAGGAATGTCAAAAACCCTAGAAATCCAAAAACCTAACCCTAGGAGATGAAGAGCTAAAAGTCATGTGGGCCCCCGTTTGGGTAAGTTAGTACATCAACTTCCCAAGGTCATAACTTTTGCATACGATCTTTATTTTAGGTGCACGATAGCCCGTTGGAAAGGTCTAACCCAGAAGAACAATTTTGGACTATACTAGGTCAGTGCCTCTAAAAGTCGCCTCGGCCCCAAATCCCCAAAAAACATTGTTTAGGGCCTCAAAATGGCCCTGGAAGTTTGGAACCCAAAAAATTGGCCCTTGAAGTTTGGAACTTGAAAAACTGTCGAAAAATAGCAAAGGTGGAAAATTGTTTTTTGAGCCAGTGGAATAGGTGGGTGGCCACCAATATCCACCTGCATAAATCCTCCCTCCTTAGGAAGCAATGGTCTCCATTGCGTTGATTTCCCCCATCAGATGAGGAATTTTTTGTTGAATTTGGCCCCAGGTGAGCCACTTGCCTTAGTGTAGGAGTTTCCCTGCTTTGATGACTTGATAAAGCTGGATCCTTTCTTTTTGAGTACCCTTGATCTATGTTTCCACAATCTGATCACTTGATGCTTGTTGCATACAGTCAGGGTTGAGCTTTGTTGGTGTTAACTGCTTTGTTATCTCTGAGGTGTCCAATAATGGTGGGAAATATGGTCGAAGGAGAGCCACGTTGAAGACTGGATGTAGACCAAGGAAGGGGGGAATGTTGAGCTCAAAAGAATTGTCACCCATAGCCTTGGTGATGGTGTATGACCCATAACGGAGTGGGCAAAGCTTCCGATGGGGCCCTGTAAGGCATACTTTCTACAAATGCAACCAAACTTTGTCGCCCACCTGAAACTTGTGTGGCACCCGATGTTGATCATGGCGTTATTTTTACTTAGCATTAGAATTCTGTAGAATATCCTGAACTTGTTGGCGGATGTGTTGGATCCACTCAATGAACTGGGTGGCTTTGTCAGCTTTTGATGGAGCAAGGGATGAGTCGGCCGAGGTGGTCGCCAGGGATAATGCAACATCCATGGGGCCCAATGGTTCGAATCCCAACCTCACCTGAAAGGATTTGTGGCCAGTTGAGCTATGCAGGGCTTGGTTGTAGTTATGTTGGACATAGGGAAGGCTCTCATCCCATGTGCAAGGATGTTTTGAATTGTACATGCACAGGATATGTATGACCATCCGATTGACGACCTCAATTTGGCCATCTGTCTGGGGGTGGAAGGCAGTGTATTTGGTGAGCTTGGTATCCAACAGTGACAAGAGGATCGACCAAAATGAGCTAAGGAACTGACTATCACTGTCTGAGGTAATGGTTTGTGGGATCCCAAAATGTACCCATACTCACTCAAGGAAGAGCTTGTCAGTGGCTTTTACTATGATGTTCTTTTTGCAGGCGGCTAGAATCATTATCTTGGAAAAGCTATCAACAACCACAAAAACATAGTCATTTCCCCTCTTGGTGGATGGGAGGCCCGAAATCTAGTCCATTGAGATGGATTTCGACGACTTGTTAGGAGTAGGAAGAGGGGTGTACATGCCTTTTTTTTTTAGTGGTTGGTTTGGAAATAACACAGGCGGTGCAGGACCTGATATACTTGTTGACATCCTGTCGAAGTTTCGGCTAGAAGAATTTTTTTTGCAACACTGCCACTCTCTTTTCAACGCCAAAGTGTCCTACCACCTGACTATAATGAGCTTCCCAAATCATCTTCATGTGCTCGCTTGATGGAATGCAGAGATGACCCAGACGACACAACAACCCGGTCTGAATATGAAAATTAGTGACCACTGAGTTGGCGCTCAACATTTGGTAGGTGGTGGAGAAGTCAGGGTCTGTCTCATAGAGGTGGGGCCATTCAGAGGTCTCGTGACCGCAAGAGTCTAGCACCATGATGAGTGTCGTGACTGGAGGTCATTTGAGGTAGTCAACAACTTGGTTGGTATTTCATGTTTTATACTTGATGTTGAAGTGGAACTGTTGTAAGTATGTTGACAACTTTTGATGGCTTTCATTCTGCAATTTTCCTTGGGTCTACATGAACTGTATTGACTTGTCATCAGTGTGGATGACTGTCTCCTTCCCAAGAATGTAATGTCTCCATTTGCGGCAGGCTTTCACAATGGAGTACATTTCTTTGTCGTAATTAGGGTACTTATGGACAACATCTGATAGTGTCTCACTATGATATTCCATGGGGTGGTCATGTTGAGTGACAACGACATCCACAACGTAGTCTGAAGCATCTGTCTCGATCTCAAAAAGATGTTGCAAGTCTGGTAATGAAAGTATTAGGGATGAGAACAAACACTTATTCAAGTAATCAAAGGCTTGTTGTTGGGACATTCCCCACACAAATTTTTCCTTACTTCCACCGCTGGTTACTTGGTTGAGGGCCCATGTGATATGAGAGAATCCCAGCATGAACCTGTGATAGAAATTGGTGAGGCCCAAGAAGATTCGAAGTTCAGTGAGTGTGGTTGGGGTTGGCCAGTCACGAATGACCTAGAGCTTGGTTGGATCCACATTCACACCATGTTGATCAAGGATGTAGCCTAATTAATGGACCATGTCCATGTCGAAGGAGCATTTTTCCAAGTTTGCATATAGTTTCTATTGTCGCAGGGTGTGCAGAATCTATTGAATATGCTACAAGTGTTCTGCCAAGTCTTGTTGTAGATGAGGATGTCATCCAGATACACCACTATAAAAGTATTGGTGAAAGGTTGTAGGATATCATCCATCATCCTCATAAAAGTTGTTGGAGCATTTGTCAAACCAAAGGGCATGACCAGCCATTCAAAAATACCTTCTTTTGACTTCAAGGAAGTCTTCCATACATCTGTTTGTTCTATTCGGACCCGGTGGTAGCCAGACTTCAGATCAATTTTACTGAAGTATTTCCCCCCCTTGAGTTGATCAAGGAGGTCCTCGATTTGGGGAATCGGGTACCGGTTTCAAACTGTAATTTTATTCAGGGCCTGGTAATCAATATAGAGTCGCCAGGTCCTATCTTTCTTCTTTACCAACACGATTGGGCTCCCACAAGGAGATGAGATGAGATGGATGTGCCCCTTGTGGAGCAGTTCTTGGATCTACCTCTTAATCTCCTTGTTTTCTAATAGAGAGGGGCGGTAGACTAGCCCATTTGGTAGCGGTCCGCCTGGGGTCATATCGATGGGATGCTTGACCTGGAAGTGCATAGGTACCCCGGTAGGAGAGGAGAATATATCTGAGTATTCTTCTATGGCCTTATCCACTTGCTTCTATTGTGTGGAGAGATCGACCGTGGAGGCCCTGGATGTGGTTGCAATCTTTCTCTCACTCTGAGATCGAATCATGAAGAAGAAAATTTTCTCGGACTGAGAGATGACCTTCTTGCATTTCTTGGCAGATATCAATGAAATAACACTAGGAGGGATTGCCTCAGGTATCCTGTAAAATTTCATGTTCAAAGTAATAATAACACTACGAGGCCTAAACTCATATACAACATGATGTTTCCATAAATAAGGTTGGCCCAAAATAACATTACAAACTTCAAGAGGAGCAACATCACACAATACCTCATCTTTGAAGGGCTTGATGTCATACGATAGTAGCCATTGTTGGTTTACGTGGAGATGTCTTCCTTGGTGGAGCCATCCAATGGTGTAGGGTTGTGGGTGTGGCGTTGTCGGCAAGGCCAACCGCTTGACAATCTCTGCTGAGATGAGGTTCTTATGGCTACTGCTATCAACGATGAAGTGCAACAAGGTGCATTTTACCCACATATGTGAATGGAAGAGGCACTCTCCTTCCTTTGTCTCATCTGGTTCACTAGGATGGAGCTTGGTGGTAGCAACGATGGCACTAGGTTCTGCGTCAATGATTCATCTTCCCCTTTCTGGTTCTGACTCAAAGTCAGAACCTACATTTGATTCAGAGGCTTTCACTTCGACCACCAGTGAATGCTTCGAGTGGAAATCAGTAGTGTTACGCCAAGGGATCTTATGGAAGTTGCACCACTTACCGGTATCTTTCTTTGTCTTTTTGTTGTCCTTCTTTTCTTGCGGCTTGGACTAGTTGTCTTGATATTTTCCATCTTTTCTCTATCCTTTGTTTTGTGGGTTGGGACCACCCTTTCCTAGATTTTGTTATGAGGGGTTCCCAGGCCCAAATTGCCACGTCTTTTGTTTGAGCTTCTACTCGATTTTGATGGCATATCTATAGGTCGTGCCCAAGGATGAGATGTCCATAAATTCCATTTCGGCCTGTATGTATCTATGCAGATCACCATGATACTTGAGAACCAGATGTTTCTCTGAATATTTTATACCTAGCTTGGTGCGCAAGGTATGGAAGATATTTTTCAACTCTGGCACTGCTTGGTCTCTTTCTTGCCATAGTGTGGTCTATTTGGTATACAAGTCATCATAACTTTCGAAAAGGTAGTATTGTTCCTTGATAGAATCCCTAGAGGATTCCCAAGTGGTCGTGACTGTAAATAAAGAGGTTTCCTTTGTTTCCTTTTACTCACAGAAAGTTTCCCACCAATCTTTGACATGGGGAACGACTTTGAGGAGAAAAAAATTAATATTATATCTATTCATAAAGTTATGGACAGAAAAATACCCTTCTAATAGATTCAACCACTTGTCTACAACATCTACGTCTATCTGACCTTCAAATATAGGAATATT
Organism: Picea sitchensis; assembly: GCA_010110895.2. Lineage (NCBI taxonomy): Eukaryota > Viridiplantae > Streptophyta > Pinopsida > Pinales > Pinaceae > Picea > Picea sitchensis. Next base: position 11,153 of record SNQJ01S0072507.1, read on the forward strand.
GAAGTTGATTTGTACCTTGAAGGGGGTGGCTCCTCCACTTGAGGAAGATGTGTCGCTTGTTCATAGTCGTTGAAGGATTTGCGCGAAACTATCCATCATCTCGTTCCTTTTTTGCGTCAGGGATTCCTCAAGAAACATTTTGAAAGGATCTCATGTCACATCATCTTTCTTTTCTCCTACCATGAGAGGTCACTTGGGTGTGCGATATATTTTTTCCTCAAGAGAAACAAGCTCGAGACCCAATTCTTTGTACCCTAACCTCGTTGGGGACATGCATTAAGACAAGGAGAAGACCGCGTTGATACCACTGATCTAGATATTATGAGCAGAACGAAATGAATACAGATTATTAAAATATGCTTAACACAAAATAATAGAGATACAGTAAAACTGGTTTTATATTCAATAAGGAAATAAGTTGAAACTGTAAAATGCAGTGGAAAACAAGCTTTCTAGAATGGTGGCGGCTTATCTCTAAGAAGATATGTGATGGTTGCGCTCATTCACAAGAATATGGTTACAATGAGGCTCTAAAGGTATTTTACAATAAACAGGAATTTCAAAAACCCTAGACATCCAAAAACCTAACCCTAGGAGATGAAGCACCAAAAGTCATGTGGGCCCTGTTTGGGTAAGTTAGTGCATCAACTTCTCGGGATCGTAACTTTTTCATACGATCTTTGTTTTAGGCGCATGATAACTCGTTGGAAAGGTATAACAGAGATAGTCAATAGTCATGTGGACCCCAAATCCAAAAAAATGTCGTTTACGGCCTCAAAATGGCCCCGAAAGTTTGGAACCCAAAAAACTGCCAAGGTGGAAAAATGTTTTTTGAGCCAGTGGAATAGGTGGGTGGCCACCAATATCCACCTGGATCACTTATAAGGAAAAAATTGAAGAACTCTATCATAATTTTACAACTACCGTTTCCACTTATATTATCAAGTTCTCTTTCGAGGTGTCATGTAAAAAGAATAATAGAACGACCAACCCTTGGTATGATAAATAATGTAAAATTGCTAGGAAATCCATTAGGGATGCTTCTAATGAGTCCTTAAAACTCGATAAGATCAATACGTACAAATCCCTAATTAAAAAATAAAAAATGTACTATATCAATAAAAGGCAAGAGCAGCTTTCACAACTATCTATGTTGGATCCTAAGAAGTTCTGGAGCCAAATTTTAAACCGTAATACTAAATAAAATAATATGATTCCCTTAAGGGACTAGAATTCATACCTTAAAACTCTATACGAGTTCCCTAATTCCATGGACACCATTCCTATTATCCCTACAGAGGATGAGGTTTTTTCTTTAGATGACATAGAGTTCGAGATTAAGCTGATTTCAAATGGGAAAGCTAAGGACATTGAAGGCTACCAAGCTAAATATTTTAAAATAGGAGGGCCTAATTTGTTGTCAAACCACCCACAAAATCCATATAAATAATTTTCCAGGGTTAAGTGGGTATAGATAAGGGATTATATAAATGTTTATTTCTATTACTAGGCTTGTCGATACAATAAATTATGCATCCTCTAATACAAAAAGCTAAATATTCTTTCATTCTAGGCCAATACACAAACCTTTGTAAGTTGGTATTTTTCTTCCCAACACCAAAATTTCCTACAACCTTGGAGGTGTAAGCCTCTCTGATCAGATACAATATTTCAGCTTTAGGGACATAGAGCTTGTCTATATTGTAAAGAAACCCATTTTGTAGATGGTAGTTATCCTTACTATCACCTTATTCTACACAATTTTGGCACTCTAGTTATTGAAACACTTCTTTAAAGTCCTCATATTCTATGTATGCCTATTTGTATGTGTCATGGAGAAAAGGATCCATGTGCATAATACTTCTCAAGGATGTAAACTTGGATGTGTGTGGAATAGAAATAATTTCTACCAACTTATTAGTGTCTCTCTTCTTAGATTTGATGACTAGGTGAAATTGTTGAAAAAAACACATCCATTTGTAATGTATGGTTTGTTGAAGCTTTCTCCTGGCCTGAAAATACTATAGTGACTAGTGATTAATGTGGATAATGGTTTCCTTTCCCATCATAAAGTGATTCCACTTATTAACATCTTAAACTAGGGCATATATTTTCTTATCATACGCAGGGTATTTTAGGAATCTCTCATGAAACATCTTAGAATTATAACATATCAGTTTACCTCCTTGCACCAAGATTGCTCCCATAGCATATCCACTTGCATCCATCTCCAATTTGAAATATTTCTACAATTTAGGGAATGCAAGGGTTGGTTCTTGATTGATATTCCATTTCAACTCATTGAAATATGTCTAACTATTCGTTCCCTAATGGAAATTCTTACCACTAGATTTTATGGAATGGAATGGCACAACTATCATTGAAAATGATGTTATGAAATTATATAAGTACTATGTTACAACGGCAGTACGCGGAGGAGAGAAAAACGTGAGAGGCGGCTGGTGAAATGACTAAGAGACCTGAAGCAATGGCCACTGACTTTGTCTTTCGTCTTCCCTCAAAGATCGATGGCAATGACGTGAGAGATCGTGCCAAACTATGCAGGAAGGAAAGCGACGGCAACAGAGAGAGGTTGCAAAAAATGATGAAGAAACATACACCTAAGAAGAAGCCTCAAGGATTCAAGCCCGTTGCTACTTGAAGCTCAAGCTAGCTCAAATAAATGCATAGATGAGACTAATCTGGGTGACTCCCCCAACCAATTAATTGAATTACAACAACTTACTTAATAATATAATTTATTATTTTAATTAAAATGATATTTTAATTAAATATTTTATTATTTAGAAAATAACGATATATTTTAATATTAAATTTTAGAGTATATTTGTAAATATATTCCAAGGAAATGTGTGATAATTTGAATAAACTATGTGAAAAAAAAGTTGTAAATGTAAAATTCTCTAAAGATTCAATTCAATTATTCAAATTTAATATGTTTGATGTAGTAACTATGTCTATCCACATAAGCAATGTGAGACCTAAAATTCTCATCAAACAACTAGGTAAAGTCAATACATCGAACAATAAGGATCTTCGCCAATACATCAACGAGGGAGAAATCACCAAAAAGAGGAAAACAAGTTTTTAGTCATTGATGCAGTGTGTATCGATGAAGAATGAATATCTTCACTGATACACTAGCAAGGAAAGAAGCTAAGTTGTCAATGAAGGAAGGAAATTCGCTAGCGAAAGATAAGTTTATCGTTGCTAATATACCGACGATATATGAGTTTTTCATTGTCGATATACCAGTGATAAAGTTTTCTTCGTCACTGAGATATCGACGATAAAAAGTGTTTTGTCTCTAACATACCAGTGATAAAAAAATGTTTTGTCTCCTATATACCGACGATAAAAAGTAGTTCGGTGTCAATACACAGGTGAGAAGTAGTGTTTCGTCAATACACGAGAGAGGAGGAGTGTTTCTTCAATGCATCAACAAGAAAGGGGAAAATTTGTCGATACAGCATGTGTCGGTGATGAAAATGGATCATGAGTTGATATGTTGGCGAGGAAAGAAAATTGCACATTGATACATCGGTGAGTGAAAGAATTCCAGACGTCGATACATTGGTGGAAATGAGTTTCCGATCACCAATAAAGGAGAAATAAGAGAAAGAGAAGAAAAAAAAAAGAGAGAAGAGAGGAAGAGAGGAAGGAAGAAGAAGAGGAAAGGGAAGGAGAAAATTGGAAATTTACAAACAAAAAAAGTTTGGAGCCCAAAACTTGTTTTGGGCATAACACGACCATTTCAAATTAGTTTTGGATGATATTTTAGGTTTCTATCCGTAGTAACGAGGGATACAAGAATGAGAGTGAGGTCTATTAGCTAATTTTGCTTCTATTTTCCTAAAAATGTGAAATAGTGACTTTTGAAGGTGTGGGTCGTGCTTGGGAATCAGGGTCTAGATAAGGGTGAAAATATTATAGATAGCTCAAAAATCAGGGATGAAGATACCCATTTGGATCCCAACAAAATTCAAAGGGGTGTGGAGTGGAGATGCTGAAATAGAGAAAAATCCACTATTGTTGAGTGTGTAATTAGGGAGATTTTTAAAACTTCAGAGGAACAAAAGGGACCCTAGATCACTTTTCCAGAAAAAATTGTGTACTTGACTTTTTATCTAATCATCAATTGGGATAACTTTTTCTTGTGGGGATTTTTTCCAATTTTTATTTGTTTGTGAGATAACCATTTTTGGCCAAAATTTCTAAGTCTAAAATAAATGCAAAACGACAAAATTTCCAAATCTATATTTTGATGCAAAATTCAGTTGGAGTGTTCATATTATAAATATGAGAGTTTCTATGTATTAAAAATCATGAATATTATCAGCGCCCGACATAAATTTTTATGGTTCTCGTCATATTTTCTTCTACAATAGGAAAAAGTCAACCATTGAGATTTTTGGTACTATTGAAATAGGTGCAAAAATGAGTAAAATTGTTGATTGCAGAAAGCCATAATTCTCAACTCGGAAATCAGATTGACACATGGGTATAGCCATCGAAAAGATAATTCATAAAGGAATATGTTTAAAAGTTAAGAATTTTTATTTGTTTAGCAATGTTCCTTCGAAAAATCCCATAAAAAAGGGGCCTATAGCTTAAATTCATGACAATTGTATAACATGCTTAACTCTAACAAGTAATTGTTGCATGCACATTCCTTGCAAACTTAAAGGTACAAGACACATATCTAGTCACTATATGAGGATTAGAGATACGGGTGATGCTCAAGGTTCTTATAGCCATCAGGACAAGATCCAAAGGCTACATGTCAGCATGGGGAATGTAGAGACCGATTCTAATAGACATAGAAGAACAGTGGAGCCTATAGAGTTGGATAAGAATCTAAGAAGATTACAGAAAGAAGTGTGGAGATATAGAGTAGACAATGAAAGGATGATGAGGGATCATGAAGAAATAATACAGATTATGAATATGTTGCAGAATCAAGTCAATAAAGATTCTATCATGAAGCAAGCATCTAGTGCAAGGCAAGCAGCAGCATCTAGATCTCATGACCATGGGGGATCTAGGAAGCCAAGGAGTATGAGTAGACACCATCATCGTCATTCACCAGGACACTCTACCAGAAGGGAAAATGTGCATTCAAGGTCAGAGAGAAGCCCCAATGTGTCCCCTGTTAGAAATTAGAGAAGGAGACTTGAGGTTAATATTTTGCAAGGAGATCTCAGGAAAATAAAGCCACCATCATTTGATGGAGAGAATAGGATGAAAGAAGATGTTGAACCCTAGTTTTTGGGCATGAGAAAATGTCTTTGATTGCATGATTATCCATCACATGTAGAAGCCAATATTGTAGTCTACCATCTTCAAGGAAAATCATCTATGTGGTGGGATCAACTCAAGTAGATCAAGCACATTGATGAAAAAAGAATTTCCTGGAATCGATTCAAGAGAAATTTCCAACATTAGTACTTGTCAGAGAATTATTATGAAAACAAGATGAAAGAGTTCTTTGAACTCAATTTAGGGAGGATGACAATGGACGAATATGAAAAGAGGTTCTTTGAGTTGTTGTAGTATGTGGGCTTCATAAAGGATGGCAAAGTCAAAATCCAAAGGTTTCTAAGTGGGTTACCCTCTTTCTACAATGAAAAGATATAATATGATAACCCCAAGACTTTGGAGGAGACCATAAGGAGAGAAAATCATCTTTATAAGTAGAGTAGAGGAAGAGCATATTTCCAAAAGGCTTGGGATGACAAAAAGAAAGGAAAGATGGATCAGAGAAATAAAGGATTCAAGTTGTCTTTCATCAGGAATAACTCTCAACCATATCAACAAGGACAGTCAACACAGGGTGAGCATAATGTTAAGAACCAAACTTCAATATAGTATAGAAAAACCTCAGGAAAAGTACTCAACGCCTTGAAAAAGAGATAATTTCATATAATAAGCATCTTCGAGGGGGTAACCTCCTTTTACCCCACTTAAATGTTCAAGTACAAGATGATTCAAAATGAAAATGTCTCCTTGGTATATATAGGAGACTAGGAGGTATAATTACAACTAATGGCCTAAAGCCGACATAAATAAAAT
>SNQJ01S0072507.1:37980-53320 GCA_010110895.2 Picea sitchensis
ATGAACTACATGGAGAAATATATTTCACAAAGTTGGATCTTCGTTCAGGGTATCATCATATTAGAATGAAGGAAGAATATATCCCAAAAACAACATTCTTAACTCATGAAGGCCATTATGAATTTTTGGTCATGCATTTTGGCCTTACGAATGCACCTTCCACATTCCAAGGGTTGATGAATTCCATTTTAAATCCCTTTCTTCAAAAATTTGTGTTAGTATTTTTTGATGATATACTAATCTATAGCAAGTCTTGGGAGAATCATGTGTGACATAGGGGGGCATTAATAGAAAAAGTGTATTATAATGTTAACAAGGTGCTACAACTACTAAAGGAGAAACAACTATATGCAAAACCATCCAAATGTTTCTTTGGAGTGAAGGAGGTAGAGTATTTGGGTCATATTGTATCTCATGAAGGTGTCAAGGTATACCCTAACAAAATTAAGGCCATGATAGACTGGTCGATTCCCAAAACATTTAAGAATCTTAGAGGATTTTTGGGTTTGACAGGTTACTACCACAAGTTTGTTCAAAACTATGGAAGAATAGCAGCACCTTTAACTACATTAACTAAGAAGGATACATTTGCATGGACTCCAAAGGCAACTCAAGCTTTTGAACAACTTAAAGAGGCGATGTGCAAAGCTCATGTCTTGACCACACCAGACTTCACAAAAACCTTTATTGTGGAATGTGATGCCTCGGTAAATGGAATTGGTGTTATTCTAATGCAAGAAGGAAGGCCCCTTGCTTTTTAAATTCGGCCACTCAAGGGAAAGGAATTACACAAACCCATTTATGAGAAGGAAATGATGGAAATATTACATGCATTGAAGAAATTGTGCCCTTACCTAATAGGTAGGCACTTCAAGGTCAAACCAAATCATGATAGTCTTAAATACTTCTTGGAACAAAGACTATCTTCAGAAGAACAACAAAAATGGGTGACCAAGAAGTTGGGTTATGATTTTGAAATCATTTATAAAAAAGGGAAGAAAAATGTTGTGGAAAATGCACTCTCAAGAAAGGATGAAGATGTTGAGGCCTTACTCTGTGCTATCTCAATCATCCAACCCGATTGGATAATAGAAGCGAGGGATGAATGGAAGAATGATGAAAACGTGTGGACTCTGATTCAAAGGTTGCAGTAGGATTCCATGCATCAGATACATTTACATGGAAAAATGATTCACTATGGTACAAAGATCGCTTATATCTATGTAAGAACACCCAACTCAAACAAAAGGTACTATTGGAATTTCACACCTCTCCGGTAGGAGGGCACTCGGGATTTTTGAAAACCTACCATAGGGTCAAGAAGGAATTTTTTGGGATGGCCTTAAAACTGATGTTCAAAGGTTTGTAGCAGAATATTTGGTTTGCCAAAAAAATAAGGTGGAAACAATTAAGACCCCGGGTCTTTTACAACCATTAGCCATCCCAAGTCAGCGTTGGGAGGAGGTTTCCATGGATTTCATCACAAGCTTACCAAAGTCTTAAGGAAAGAGTGTCATCATGGTGATTGTTGATAGATTGACCATGTACACACACTTTTGTGCACTCTCTCATCCTTTCAAAGCTAGTACAATTTCCACTACATTCATGGAGACAGTTCAAAATGTACATGGCAGCCCAAAGATTATTGTAAGTGACAGAGATCCCATATTCACTAGACATTTTTGGACAAAATTATTTTCTTGTTTGGGTACTCAATTGGCTCATAGCTCATTTTATCATCCTCAATCTTATGGAAAAACCGATATAGTGAACAAATGTATGGAAGGCTACCTTTGTTTCTTTGTCTCTGATAAACAAACACAATGGTTCAAATGGTTACCCTTGGCGGAATGGTGGTATAACACTTCCTTTCATACTCCAACAATAATGACACCATTTATGGCACTCTATGGATACCACCCATCTTCCATCACTTATTGTCTAAAATAAAAATCTAAGGTTCAAGCAGTGGAAGATCACATCGAGCATCAACAACAAGTTATCCAACTCTTAAAAGACAACCTGACCATGGAACAAAATTGCATGAAAAAACAAGCAGATCAACATCGTAGTGAAATAAGTTTTGAAGTAGGGGATTGGGTATTTTTAAGAATAAAAACATACAAACAGATGTCCTTCAAGAAAGCTAAGAAGGATAATAAATTATCACCAAAGTACTATGGCCCTTATAAGGTATTGCAAAAGATTGGTACTGTGGCATACAAATTGGAGTTGCGTGCATCTTCACGAGTACACCTAGTTTTCCATGTTTCATGCTTAAAGAAGGTTATAGGTGACAAGATCCCAATTCAAACTATATTTCCAGAACTTGACAAGGAAGGAAAAATCATATTGGATCTTGAAGCTATCACTAACACAATAATTCACCAGCTGAGGAATAGATCCATTTTAGAGTATCTCATTAAGTGGAGGAAAATACCTGTTGAAGATTCCACTTGGGAAGATGAGTCTTTTATACAGAAGCATCCATAATTAATCAACGTCTTTCTCACTTATCTTGTTGAAAGATCTTTTCCATTGGACCACCATTTGGAGCTAGCCTCTTTCTTGTTGGCTAAATTATAGTCCCACTCCCAAATCTGCTAGATGGATTCCTCAAGAATGGAAGAGGATCCTCTCTTTTTTTGTGCTAGTTGTTTATGCCACCTTCCCCAAGCCAATATTATCCTCTCTTTCCATTTATTTTCATTTGGTAGCATTGGCACCACTTAACATGCTCCAACTCCACAGTGGAGGATCAACAAATGGCAGTTAACTTAGTAGTGGGTGAGTGTTGCAAAAATTACATGTCCAAATAATATTCTCTCCCCCAACAAGATTTTTTGCAAGCCCTTATTTTCTTGTTACATACTTCCACAATGAATATTTATTTTCTTGAGCTTATTGTCTTGCTACAACATGGTTATTTTCAGCATTGGATGTTGCACCTATAGCTCCACTTGTAGTATATGGAGCACTAGAAAATATAGATGAACTTGAAGGAGGATGGAAACACCAACAATGCATTCCTCCCTTTTCTTTGAACTTTACTAGATACCCTCAATAAATGATCCATGATTTTTGTGGAATGAATCAAGAAAAACATTATTATTGGAGAAATCAAAAATATGGTTTCTTAATCCACCTTCAAAGCACTTGGAATACTTTTAAATCTGTAACGCCCCCTTCGTTACAACTGCAAACGAAACAGAAAGTGAAAAAAAAATTGTTTTAAGGCAAGAAGGTAACGACGACATCAATTGAACCACACAACTAACGACGAACACATGCACGGAGATCAAGAAACAGACAACTACAACTCCACGCACTAGCACCAGAGAAACTAGGTGAGACATACGTAAATCAACTAATGGAAATGCCTACCCGCTAGTCACAAACATGACAGAGCCTACCAACTAAAGGACAACATCCACCATCCTGACACAACGTCTTTGAAGACCTGAGACTAGTACCTTCCCGGTGAGCGAGAGGCAATGCAGAAGTTATAACAAGACTACCAAAAACAACAATCTCAACCACATCGGTGGTGCACGATCCTAAGCTGGTTCATCGTGTGCGTCTCTTGATCCAAGCGTGCAATGATCTAATCTCAACAAATCACGATGTCGCAGGCGATGGACGCACTAGGGACCTACGTCCACATGGGCTAATCCAACCTCTTGGTCCCAACAAAATCCGGCAATGCAACAACCTTACAAAAGACACTCAATAGATTGATAGGTCCTTATCTAACTCTTAGTTGGGAGAACAATTGAGGCGGCTATAAGGTGATGATCCCAAACTTAAAATCAACATTTAATATTGACGGAGGGCAAAACATTAGAGGTTATTTAACACATTAAACACCCTTAAACCAATGATCAAAAGCAAGCGGTGGTCAATCTAATCGAAGTGGTAACTGCCTTTCTCATAATTAACCATCATTAACCAGCATCACCATTGAATCTGAAACTACATGAATTCGTTGTCATAAATCAGTATTCAAACTAGAACTATAAGGGTGATTTCCAAAGGATGTGTTCTCTCTGTTATCCAAAATGGGACAAGTGTTTTAAACAAATCGCCATCTAGTAAAGAAATCAAGAACGAAAGTAAAGAAATCGCCCATTGAATTCGTTGTCTAACGGTAAACGATGTTTGTTATCTGAGAGTTATAAAACTATCCTTTAATAGTATCATGTCTAACACCAATGATTTAAATTAATCATTTTGTTTTCAGAACCATCTTTCCATCCCTTAATGGTTAGCTGGTAGAAAGGGTATTGTTGTCAAAGGCTATCCAAAAAATTCTGATCACACGGTCTTAATAAATAAAGGTGAGATTGTTATAAAACAAAGCTAAGGTTGTCTATCAGAAGTGTGAGGTGGTTGTTTATAAAGGTTCGATTATGAATCAGGATATGGCGTCCAACCTCTAAAAACACACAAATAATGCAGTTATGCTGCAATTATACGCATATTGAGTAATAATTTCAATGCCAGGGATCTAAAAGAGGCAGCCATCACACGTAGCGTCGCTCAGCCATGATGTCGCTGAGATTTATATGCCAAAAATTGTCCGTTAAATACGTGACAGACGTGTCTGTTCGACACACGGAAATTGAGTTGTCTAAACAGAAGGGTAAAGCAGTCGATTAGCAAGGGTCGCTGCAATTAATGAATTTGTTGTCAGCAATCATAAAGATGTCTAACAATAGAGGTTACGGTGCCCAAAGAAATCACTATTCCAAATAAGCTGCAGTCCATTCGTTGTATACACAGTAAATTTTTCGCTGCACGGATCAATCTGCCCTCCATTCCATGTACAATCGTTGGCCATAGTATAAATTCGCTAAGATTTATCATTGGCAAAATTGTTGGGTTTTATCATCAAATCGTTGGGTTACTCAAGGAAACACGTGTATCAAATTTAGTGTTGAGGGTCCTTCAGAAATATAAATCCGCTAATCCAATCCTAAGGTCCGTCTCAAAAATGAAATCGTTTGAAAGAATCAACAAGCAACTGGAAGCTAAAACCATTTCAAATAGTAAAATCCATCCGGGATAATAAAACTGTGTTGGGCAGTAAAATCGTGGGTAGTGAGAGGTTGCAATGTAAAAAAATATGAGGTACAACGAAAAAGATAATTGTTGGGCGATTTGCGGTATTAAATGTATAGCTAAATTCTTAATATCACTGGAATATGATATCTCTATGATATATCATGACTAGAATAAATCTATAATTTTTTTAGCAATTTGGTCAACGCAATCTCTTAATATAAATTCGTTGCTAGATGTACGCATACGCCTTCAACAACAGGTTAATTTTCCATGAAAAAACGCTGCTAGATGTACAAATTTGCATGCCCCAAATTCGCCTTCAACAAGAAGTTAATTTTCCATGAAAAATCGTTGCTAGATGTACAAAATCGCAGAGTCAAATAGGGGTCAGGTAAGTTGCGTGAGCGCTGAGTTAAGCAAGGTAAATTGTTGGGTTAATTCGTTGTTTTAAAAGAGAGAAAACGGGAACACGAATACGTGGGTGTGATTCGCTGTATAAAATGGATTATAACATGATGAATACCAGGCATACTCAAATGCTATCGGAGCATCACTAAAAACGCATTCACACTCTGTATAGGATAAATTCCCAGTCACCGTTACATGAAATTTGTTGTCAAACATTTAGATACGCAGTCATGCTATGTTAATATTTACTGTCAAAAAACAATGCCATCATACACGTGATTAAGATTTACTATCCTAAGACGCAATCCCTCGGATTGGTTGTGTTTTATCAAAAAGGCAGACACACAAAAAAAAATGCAGAGATACGATTTCGCAATGGTAGATTCATTGACTATTAACATCTAACACAACTAACAAAAGAATGGTTGGGTTGTGGGTATCGTTGTCCAAACTATGAGACATACAGTCTCAGCGATAATCCCTCACCTCGTTGTCCATCATAAGAATAAAACACAGTCACCTTCAACGCAATCTCACATAATAGTAGTCCAAGGCGATCAAACGCAGAGCAAAGATTTATCCAGCAAGATATAAAAACGAGGTATAACACGAGATAACAAACGAGATATAAAAACGTGAGTTAAAAGAAAACTTCGCCATCAATCAAATTTTGCAGGGTTAATTAAACGCATCAAGGCGCAAGACCAACAATCAGCCAAGAACGAACAACAGAGGTAGACGACTGACAAGAACATCATTCACTCATCATCCACGCACAGACAAGCAGGGCATTGAGATCCATAGGTCTATTAACGGTGAAGCGACGACCGTAGATCAGGCTCCTGGCTGACTTCTCAGGCACGGACTGATAAGCTAGGGACAAAGGAAAAAATAAACCGCAATCAATAAACCAAGGACAGTCAATACAGACAGGGATCGAAGCCAAGGAAATCAATCAACATCAAGCTAAGGCTATGGGGGAAATTTCAGTCATCAACTAGAATGTTAAGATAATCATTTTTTTTACCCAATTAAACATAGAGGACTAAAAGCATAAATCATACTAACAATCTACCATACTGAAATAAAGGAAGCATATCGTATCCCAAGTAGTCCTCTTTGAGTTGATGTATCGCGAGCTCTATGCACTCACGCTTGCCGACCGATGAGACTTCAGCGGTACCTCCCAGCCAACGCTAGGGGTACTCTTCTTCCCCCTTAGCCCCCCGAGCTGCAAAGGGGCCACGCACACTAACCAGAGAATCCGCTAGCTCCCAGCTCGCCTCGCAAGGTCGAGCTACCACTCCTCACTGAGCTGGGTATCCCAACTCCCACAAGCTAAGTCAGTCAAGTCTAAATTTATGCAACGTAACATTACGCATGATAGAAGAGATCCATCATCCTTCTCCTCCCTTCATTATATAGAGTTTTGAAGTCCTTTACTTTCCCAAAATCCCATTTAATTTAATGTTTAATAATTTAATTCATAAAAATCTTCCCCGTACATGTGTCACCCATCCCCTTCATTCCTCCATAAATTAATTTCATTAATTAATTAATTACCCATGTTTCCCTCACCCACCTAAAATCATTCCTAGAATTGCTCCTAGGTGTCCTCAAATTCCCTTACAAGTTTTAATGACTTTCCCTCTTACTAATTCACTAGTTGAGTTTGATTTCAGAAAGTTCTTAAATGCTAGATACCTTACTAAGTTAGTCTTTCTTCTTTTTCCTTGTTTCCCCTTTCTTTTATGTTTCCCACTTTTTCCTTGTTCCCTAAATCTTTTAAATTTCCCTCTTTCCCTTTTTATTTAAAACTCAAAAAGGCATGTCCAGAAACTTACCCTTTTTCCCTTTTTCCTTTTTTTTTGAATAAATTTTTTATTAGCATAATATAATAAAACAATTATTTCCCCTTTTTAAATTTTATCCCAAAATATTTTTATAAATCAATATAATTGTTTATTTATTCACAAGATTATTTTATTTTATCTTCACAAGATTAATGAAGATTATCATTATTATTTATTTTATTTTTATTTTTATATAAATATATATATAGAGAGAGAGAGAGATAAAAAAAATTATCCCAAGTATAATTTAGACCTAGACTTTATTTTCCGAGGTTAGGCGACATTTTATTAGGGGAAATGTTTTAAATCTTCCTTAACACGTTATTCATCCTAAGGCCATCTAGATTTATCCATTTATTAAATAACAACACGACGTGCCCTTCAGGACGCACTAGGTGCTCCAAGGGTGCCACTCGCCTCTTTTTGTTTCTCTTGCGCGACATGCCCTTCAGAATGCACTACGTGCTCCAAGGGTTCCACTCGCCTCTTGATTGACTTGGTAGACATCAAAAACCCCTGGAGTCAATACTCCGCCAGGTGATCTTGTGGGAGACTAAGGGCCTCTAAGGAATAAGGCACATGCCTTATTGCATGCCCCTTAGAATCATCGTGAGCGACTGTCGCAGTCTGCCCTCACGGCATCGTGGGTCTTCTCAAACTAGGTATTCGTTAACCTACAGTTTGAACCACGGCGGGAGTGCTAGTAGGATATGGCAAGGTTGTTATCCACACCTCTCCCTCAACGTCTCTGGTAGTCGTGCGTGACCCCTCTACTCCACATGTGAGTTTGGTCAGCAAGCTATAGTCAACCTACATCATCAACGAATCATGTCAGAAATATATACATAATCATATCATCTAATCAGGTGCACTAATATCACATATAAAATAATCAAACCCCAATAGTTCACTCCCCGACCCGATCCGGAATCCAAGGGGTTCCATCGATGCCTCTGCATCCTTGAGGTCCAAAATACTGCACACTCAGTAAAACTGAGTCAATAGCACCTGTCTATATCAATGCAGCAAAACAACATGTCATCAACCCATAACGCCTCATAATCAAAAGCAATGCTTAATAGTATAATAATCCGGATCACTTGCGAGCAAGTGTCCTCAAAATAAGTTCGCTTAGTGTGCGCAAGAGCGGGATGTTACAAAATCTTAATTTTACTCTTCACCTACATAGTGAGAGACTATGAGAGCTCTTTCCCTACAACTAAAAGTGAGAAAATGTAATGAAAAAATGTCTTTTAAAGGCCCCCCCAGGTATCTTTTTCACAAATGCATGTCGAACACATTGGGACACATCTAGGGAACATGTATAACATGTGCTTGGAATGTGTCATGCTTTAGAACATGTGCCAAATATGTGTCAGACATGTATCCTAGCGTGTCACATGTCCAATATATAGGATATGAACATGGGTCCCTTCTCGATCATATCCTATTACTTAGAAACTAGGATATTTTGGCTTCATAGATTATGAAACCTATAGATCCAAAGGTGGAATGAGACATCTAGCCATTTGTTGGAAATATCTTTGTGTCCTCCATGCCCTGCAACTAACATTTCCCTAATATGATATTTTGAGACTAATGGTTTTACAAAACCGAAAAAACAAAGGATTTTGTCGGTAACCATTTTAATTAGCTTTTAATGGTTCAACAACCACTCTTTTTTCTTCATTTGTGTATTCATGATCAAGATCAAGTTGTGTGATGAATGTAGAGCCTTAATGGAAAAATGTTTCTCATCTTATCTTGGCTCAAGGAAGACCATGAAAGCATAATATTTTACATTTTGTTGAATTGAGACATTCTTGTGTGCATTTCCACTTCATCTATATGCTTCAGATTTAGAAACTAAATAACTTCCTCAAATACGTGACTATGCGAATAGCTAACTACCCTAGACTATTTGTTTAATTTTCTAGGAGAATATCAATGGAGAAGGTGAGAGAGTCATTTCCTTTAGTTTCTAATTTAGACTGAATGAGCTCTCTCTTCAATGTTGGGTTGTAGGTGAGTGTTTCTCCATTATTTTTATGTAGAGACATGGTTGTTTGAAGCCATTTCAACTAGCATGCACTACCAAATATATTAGACAAATTCTCATTGGTTCTACCTTATCAACAATACATTTTCACTCGTAAAATAATTTTCGAGTCTCTTTCACATTATTTGCAAGTCTCTTTCACATTTTTGCATCTTAGAGAAGCCATTATTTTGTTTTCATGGCTACTAATGCTTTGTATTGCTTTGCAAATCGAATGGATATCTAGATTTATATTTTCTTGCATTAAATTCTTCTCATCCATTCCATTTTGGTTTGTTTGTGCATCATATTGGTTGTAGGAACCAGTGTGCACCCTTCATAGGTAATTGTTTTTGTTGCCCAAGATTGAATTTTTGAGTTATTGGATATACAGTGTTTTCCTTCTTGCTTCTTTGGCACTCGTTTTCATCGTTGGGAAGAGTTTAGGTATTAAGAATCATCTTCATTGTTTATTTTTTTAAGTACTCCTTACCTACAATTTTTGTTTGTTTATTTGCAAGTTGTCATGTAAAATCAGTACTCCTTGCCTACACAATTGATTTGTTTATTTGCAGGTTGTCATGTAAAATTAGAACAATAACTTGATCAAAAGTTGCATCACTTAATGTTTGATTAACATAATGCACTTAAAAGAGCTCATTTTAAAGATTCACATTCATTAAAATTCAATCAAAGCCTCACCTATCGAGTCCATATGAATATGTTTGAATATTTTATTGAATACTTTGTTCGTCTTATTGACATAAATTTACCTTCATTTTAAAATTGAAAGATTCATAGATTTAGTGCAAGATTTCCTTTGATATAACTAGACATTCATTATGAGTTTCGTGTTGCTTTGATCTGGTATGTTTCATCGCCATATAGTTTTATTCATGAAATATACATAGATATATATCATTGGTTTGTAAATGAAGGTACCATCTTCGCATGAATACTTTGCTTGCAGGTATAATAGTGTAGGATATAGTGCATCACAAGCAAAAGAAATGGTAGCAAGGTGAAGTCAAATTCATTCAAGGCAAAGATTAATTAATTAATCCTCATACAATTTTATTCATGAAAGATACATAGAGATATGTCATTGATTTGTAAATGAAGGTACCATATTCTCATGAATACTTTGCTTGTAGGGATATTGGTGTAGTATGTAATGCATCACAAGTAGAATAAATAGTAGCAAGGTGAAGTCAAATTCACTACAAGATAACTTGGATGTACAGAATAGAAAGGAAACGTTGAATTCACTATAAGAGAGCTTGGATGTATATAGCATAAAGTTAAATTCAAAGGATTTATGCTTAGCATGTATTTAAAGAGAGTCAAATTTACTTTAATTATAAGTCTCACCTTGGGTGGGCCAAAAACAATGTAATCATGAACATTTTAATCAACCCTCACATTTGTGTTGAATACTTGATGTCAAGGAAAAGACAAATTTGTATGAGGGGAGATTCATGTGAAGTGGAAAATTTGTGTAATATTGAAATATTTTATTGAATAACATCCTCACATTTGTGTTGAATAACCAATGTGAGGGAAAAGAAAAAAAAGTAATGAGGAGTTGAAATTTCTAAGATTCGGTAGCCAAGAGTCGAAGAATTGGAAGGATAAAGGTCATGTACAGATTTTACAAATAGAGTCATTTTATTCATGCAAATGGATCTCTTCATGGATCTCTTCTTTGCATTGTAAGATATGTTCATATGTTAATAAAAGGTCATGGTTAGCCAATTCTTTATGCTCTTGCAAATCTGGGCTTGGTTGTAGACTATTCCTCGTCTCTCCCAACTCTCTTGGTGCTCAGGGGTTGTAACATTATATCATGTATAACATTATATCATGTAGACTCTTCTCTTGCTATTTTATTTATTACTCACTTATCTTTTTCCTACTAACATCTAATTTTAAACATGGAGCCTTTGAGTGTTTTATAGAGTATTAACAGGTGCTTAAGGTCTCTAGTTATTCACTTGTATTTAATTGTATATTATTCTTTCTTATGTTGTGTGAATAACTTGTTTCATCCCAGATTATTGATTTTATGATGAATAAGTGCTCCCAACAGTCAAGTCTTTTTCATCTTTGTGAGGAAGGTGAGAGGGTTTGGCATAGTTTTGTTTCTAATGACAACAATGAACTTTTTCCATTTCTATCAGTTTTATTACCGACATTAGTTACATATTTTGATCGTGATTACTTAGATGCATTTCATATTGCACTTTGCATTGCACGGTAGTGGAATTTCATTTTTCATACCCCCAATTATGGTATATGGGCCATAACTAGAGAGTTTTCCATTTCAATGAAGGAATATCCAATTGGACCCTTTCACTACGTGAGCCTATGAAGATAACAATGAGCATGTTCACATGTAAACATTTTGGCCCTAGAAGGAGGGTGGATGGAAAGCCACCCTATGTAGAGCTGCATTTTTTTTACATTTATTGCACACGACTCTACCCCAAATATCTATCTAATCAATTCCCTACCCATTCTTATCCTCTAAGATGTCACTTCTTCCTTCATTAGTAGTGTGATCAAGAGATATCCATAGATATCCTTTATACTTATATCTAGAAATCATTAAACAATAATCCAATAAAGAAAGTACAAGGCTCAAATGATATGAATTTTATTACATCTTTGCAACTAGAGACAATGCCCTCAACATATATTCCTTTGCAGAAGAAGACCATCAAAAGGTTAAAAGATGAACTACAACAATTAGAGCTATTGGACAAGTATATAAAGACATTTTTGGGGATCACAAATTTTGGCAGCTCAGATATGCATAGCTCATACATCTGCATGAGGACATGCAAATACTCAGGTGTGGGGGAGAAGATAGAAGATGTTGGGTCTCCATTTTGAATCACTTTTACACTGTTAAGCATCCTACTTTGACAATCTAATCCATCCTTTTTTTCCTTTATCATTACCTCTCTTGTTACATATTCATGGTATTAACTCCTCATAACAATCCAAGGTGTTAAGGTGTTTGTCTTCTTAATTTCCCTATTCTCGATAAGCAAATTAGATTAAAAGCTTATTTATCTATCACTTGTTGTTCATGTAGTTGATACTTCATTTTTGCAGAAAAAATTATGTTCTTGTAGCAAATTTTATGTTCTGAAGAGAAATCTGAGTTTCAAGGTTCTCGCAGAACAATAGACTTTCAAAGCATTTCAGTGTTCCAGAATTTCATTTTTACTTCAACAAGGAGAGTTTATTTTCCAAATAAAGTTGTAGAGAATTAATTTGCAAATCAGTTCCTGTAAACATCTAGTAGATAAATTTTTCTATTCATTGCTCCATATTAAAAATTTAGATATTTTAGAAGTCTTCAAATTTTCAGAATTGTAGTATAGTGTTTTTAGAGATAAATCTTTCAGCAATCTTCAGAATGACCAATATTTTTTAGATTATGTTCAAAATTTCAAAAATTGATTCTTAGCATTTTTTATCTTCTTTTAGATAGATATGGAAAAAAAGGGAAGTTACAGATTGATTTAGTTCAAATATAGATATTATTGTTCAAATTTTTCAACATGAGGATCTCTAGATCAAGTTAATTCCTACAGTTTTTAAACTTTCAATAGGTACATAGTTTTTCGGTAGCTACTAGAATTCCCCTATAAATGTTTTTGAGAAATTGTTAGGTCTTAAATTATTTCCAAACCTAGTATACAGACTATCAGTGTAGTTTTCATGGCATGAATGAAATAATTTCATGCATTCTGTTTGAAATTATTCATCGGCAATTTTGAAATTTCAGATTAGTCATGAGCAGTTCCAAGATTTCCAGATCAGTCATCATCAGATCTAGATTTCACAATAGTCAGCAGCAGTTATTTATTCAACAAAGAAATGAGTCAACATCGGAGTCAAATTTTGTTTATATCTCCTCCTCCAACTTCAACAAAATGAAAGGTGATCAAAATCATGGTTACAAGTAAATCAAAGGTAATTACTTTTCAACTAAGTTTTCTATGAGAATTGTGAAATATGTAAAATAATTTGGACAAATTATTAGCAAGTCTTGGTATATATTTATCCTACCTTATTTTTTATGATCTACCTTACCTTATTCTATTCTTCCTTATATCACCACTCCCATTTCATATTCTTAACCCTACCATAAGTTGCCATACCTCATGAAATATTAACACTCATTCTCATGATTTGTGCATGTCGAAATTTTATTTCGATATGCATTATTTAAGTGTTAATTACTCTAAAATCATCTAAGCCATGATTAAAATCATTTGTGGGTGATAGTGTTATTTTGAATTATACCTTGTAATTCGCATTTCAATCGAAGTGACTATTTTTTATCGTCATTTAAACAACATGCATAATCATAAACTAGAACATTTCCCAAATTTCACCCTCATCTCCCTTAACATTGAAAATTGAAGCATGGGTTTGGTAATCATACATGAACCATTTGGAACAAATCTCTTGGATTATCTTTCATTAAGAAGCCTAGAACAAGATCATCTTTCAATATTTCACTAGGCCCATAAGACAAGAGTAAGTTATCGAAATTTGATGATGATATAGCTAAAAAAATTGATGAACCTATGACCCAAGAAACTAAGGATTATACAACAATTGTGATTGAGAAGGATGTAATTCCATAATCTATAGCTTCTTCCTCAAGGCTACAGAGATGAGTCAATAAAATCAATAAGTTAAAAGAAGAGCTTCAAGAAATGGAATTTCTTGATAGACACATCAAAAATGAGAATGAAACACTGAAGAGTAATATTTCCAGACTACAGAGGGAAAACAAACAACTTGAAACAGAAAAGAAGTTGTTCTTCAAGAAATCCAGGAAATGGTACAGCCAAAGTCAGCAAGTCAACATCTGAAATCGAAGGTTGAAGATTAAGCTCAATGAAGTTAAGAGGAAGATCCAAGTTTCATCATCTAATCTGAATATTTTTTATGCCACAAAACATGTTTAAGAGCTCAAGATCAACAATTTTGAACATTTTTTAAGGTTTCAGAAAGGTAGTAAATTTTTTAGGAACATAACATTTTTGTTGCATGAGGACATGCAACATATTTCATGTTGGGGAGATGTTGGGTCCTTGATTTGAACTCTTTTTTTCACTTCCATGCATAAAATTCCTTCTGAACCTATGCCTCTGAACTCTCTTACACCCTATTATCACCTCTTCTGCCACAATTATTCCCTTATCTACAGGTCATGTATATCAAGGACATACTCAAGGTAAATTGTCTATCTTTGCATATTTTCACCTTTCTATGTGCAATTTAGTATGAAATTCATTTTATTAACAAGTTGTTGCAGAATCACAGATTCTGTAGAAACTATATATTCTTGTAGCACATCGTTTACAGGGACAGTCTTTGCACATCATTTGTAAGTAGATGAGGTTGAATTAAGGAATTTTGGGACATGGGTTTTGTGTAGAAGACAACCATTTGAGTAATAGATGGCAATATTTCTCAAAAATTGTACTATAAGGGATGCACAGGCATGTTTTCAAAGACATTTTATGACAATTTCCAGAATTTTTTTGTAGTGGTTGTTTTTAAAATCATTCATTGATCTGCATGGTTGTTCCTAGCAAGGAGAAAATCATGCATATGGGTTTTTTTAGTAGATGCCCCAATATGTTTTTGTGTTCATGAAATCGAATTTACCTCCAAATCATCAAGCATGGTGGTGAATTCAAACTACAATTCAATAAATAACATTGTGCAGAGTATCCTGAAATATATCAGTGTTGAATCTATCCTGGACGAGTTAGCGAATTATATAAGGAATTTCATGCATCTCTATCATGAAATTATTTACACGTGGATTAGATGACAATTTATTAAGGCACGGTGGAGATAGATCGAATCATTGGAATAAACAAGCATGAATTCCACATACTATGTTTTCAGTTACTCTGTTTTAGAATCTGTGGGGTATGGA
>SNQJ01S0072508.1:0-17281 GCA_010110895.2 Picea sitchensis
TTTGACCAGCCTCCCCACGCAGATTGAGCTCGGATTTGATGTCAAATCGACTTGGGAGCCGATCCATTAGTGGTTGGGAGGCCGACCAGCTTCATAAATGCGCCGTTTGGCAGGCGCGCGGGTTTTGTACCCCACATCCGCGCATATGCACTCAATATACGAAGATATTGCGCGCGCACGCTCGTTTTTAGTGGGTATACTGCGCTTTTTAATTTTTTAGCCATTTTTGTATAGTTTTGACCCTTTTGCTGTGCTGTGGAGTTAATCCTTGTGCCATGAATGACTGTTTTTCTGTGCTGATGATGCAGAGTTCTTGTCGCCCTGTGCGGACGAAATTTCAGTGATAACAATTAGTATAACTACCTCTCCTCATACACTTGTACGCTTGAAGTTTTTGCAGGTTCCAGAGGAAGCTATCAGAAAGAGTGAAAATATTATGAAATTCAGGAACTACATCGAACGTAAGACTACCAAGAAATTTATTTTTCTCCTTATAATGGTAGTTAGTTATTTCAATTGAATCGGTTATAAAATCTTTGATGTATTCTATCATTGGAATTTGTTATCTTTTATGGTTTTGATTTGTTGTAGTTATCCCACAACTGTAGGGGATTTTCCCCAAAAGAAGAATTGGTGACCATACTAAGGAGTATATCTCCTTTGTGGTTTAGTATAGGGTTCTTGCATAGCTTTTCTTTGATTTTCTTGATTGCTTCTTGATTTTGTTGTTGAGTTCAATCTTTAGAAACCCTAGGCCTTTATTTTTAGTCCTTGAGTCTAGTATTTTCTTGTTTTTTCTTGAAATTATGGGTAATGTATGGATTTTTATTCAATAACAGTAGCATACATACACTTTTTGTAAGAGGAAGGGAACATACATACACTCCTTCCCTTGGTGACATGCGTGTACAAGTCTTATAAAGAGGTGTTTTTTCCTTTTTTCTTGGCTAGGGTCTTCTCTTGGTGTTTGAGGGTCCTCCTGGGATTTCTTTGGTTTATATCTATGTACTTAACAGTCTCAAAAACTATTATTGGTTTATAAAACTAAAAGAAAAACAAGGTTAATTGATGATTCTATCATTTTGAGTCACTATTGGATTTTCTCTTTGTTTTCCATTATTTTTTGGTTTTCTTTCCATCTTTGTTGTGCATTTTGAATTTTAGTATTTAGACCTATTTTTTCCAAGTTTTTCCAAGTATATACGCTCTTTCTTTTGAAAATATAAGTGTACATATGCTTCTTTTATATAAGAGTAAAACATGTACATAGGCGCTTTTGTAGAAAAAAAAGTGCGTACAAGTGCATAAGTGTTGGGTCATATACACACCCTATAGAAGGATAAGGACCGCACATAAGGAAAAGGCATGTACAAGGGCCCATGCATTCTACTTTTAGTGGAGAGAGGGGTGTATGCCTCCAAAAAAGTGATTTTTTCGCTTGTTGTTTAAGTCTTTTTAAGCCATGTTTTGTCTTTTTGGGGAGTTTGTTCCCGAAACTTCTTGTGGGATATATATAGTTTGTAAAGACTTGAAATTGAAAATTAAATAATTTTTTTATCCTTCTTTGGCTTCTTTTTATCCCTTGGATTGCATAATTATAAGACTAGTTTTGTTCTGAGGGACTCGGTTTCGTGGTAGCTTGTTGCCGTCATTTATGAAACTTGAGTTTGATACTTTTATTTTGTGATTTCCTTGGATTTTTATAACATAAAAATAAAATTTCTTTCTTTTTGCATCTTCTTTTAGTTTTTTCTTTAGTAGAAAGAAGAAGAAAAAAAAAACCAGTTTTTTGCTAGATAGGTCTTTTTCTTTCTATTGTATTGTTTTGATTTATATTTGAAAATTAAAAACATATTAGGATAGGATTTTTATTTATTCTCACCTTGAAAATCATTTTAAAGGAAAAATAACAAAGAACTTTATTCTTTTTTTGTGCTTTTACGTTTCTCTCAATTTAGGACAAAGTTGGATTGCACATTTTGCATCAAAAAGAGAAAAGATTGCATTTCAAGGTTTGAAAGATTGTTCATGCATTTTTCTCTCATCTTGAAATTCTTTTTCATTGTAGAATTAGTGTAAATATTTCTTTTCCAGTTTTATTATAAGTTTCATTTTTCAAGAGTCTCAAACAACACTATTCTCACTTCCGTACCCTTTGAGTAAAAAACAACTTGCTAAAATTAATGCTAAACTTAAAATTTACTAGACTTTGTTTTTAGGGTTCATTAACAAGTTTTATGGACTTGGATTAGGATTGGAGAGATAACTCTTAAAGGATATTAAAAAATCATAGGAGTCTGATGTAGGGAGAAAAAAATCCAATTTTCGTACAAGTATAGTCAAGAGCCTCCTCTAACACAAGAGTTAAACACAAGGTCGCGTGAGGAAGAGCCAAGGGGATAACCCCTTCGAATATTTACTAAATGTTGCAGAGATATCATATTTTGGGGATTTATCCAGTGCCTATATCTCCTTGAGAAGTGGCACTTTCGAAACATTGAGTTTACTTACCCTGCCCATATGTTTGATCTTGATTGTTGATTGTACCCCCCAAATGATGACTGCGAGTTGGTACCCTCATTTTCCATTCCTAGGTTTCTCATAGGTGAGCATGGGGCATTTCCTGTGGTACCTAGGGAAGATGCTACATCACACTTTTTAGTACCCCTGGAGGGTGCCCCGTGAAGGGTAGGTACTTGCAGTAGGTAGGGTTGGTTTGTGGCAAGTCGGGCTAACTTCTTCTCACTCAGTTCATTGGTCTTGGAAATTGATCAACCTATGCTAGATTTTGGAAGGTCCCTTTCCATTTTTTCATTTCTTTGGACTCGGGACCTTATCCATCTGGGTTGAAGTTTTGAAGAATTTGTTTGTTTGGGATGTTTCTCTTAGGAATTTTCAGTGGAGTGCTTCTTTCTATAGTTGGCCTTTGGTTTTGTATGTATCACTTATTTTGGATCTTTGATTCAAGGTGAAGGACCAATCACTCCACTAGTCGTGAAGGACCCCTAGTATTTCTCTTGAAAGTGTGGAGATTCCTCCTAGACGGAATAGGTTTTTATACCACTGGTTCGCCAAAGTCAGTGTGTGAGAATTTTCCAGACATGAAAATTTCCGGAAGGGACGAACCTGTGCATAAGAATGTCATGGAAAAATTTATTGGAGACACCAACCAAGGGACACATTCCAAAGGGGATTCTTGTGCTTTTCCATTCCTTGGAAATGTTGGTTCCCCTTTGATGACCACTTTTAACATTCATGGGTTGAATGTAGGACTACCAATTTGGTTGTGAACCACTCTGAATGTATCGAATGATCTTGATGATTCTCATATAAGCACCTTATGTTATGGGAATTAAATGGATGTTTATTATTTACCTTATTCATTTGTGAAGTCTACTCCTGTTC
This sequence comes from Picea sitchensis, assembly GCA_010110895.2. Taxonomy (NCBI): domain Eukaryota; kingdom Viridiplantae; phylum Streptophyta; class Pinopsida; order Pinales; family Pinaceae; genus Picea; species Picea sitchensis. The sequence continues at coordinate 3,406 of SNQJ01S0072508.1, forward strand.
CTTCCCCCTCTTCTGGTGAAAGTATAACTACTAGTAACCATAATTCTAATAGGAATAGGAAGAGGAAGAATAACAAGAATAAGCAACCAAACTCTACGAGTCATGCTAGGGGAAAAATTCCAGTCATTGCAAGTCATGTTGGGGGAAAGAGCGCAATCCCTGCAAGTCATACTGGAGTCCAGTTACCAAACTTTGTTGTAATGTTCCCTGTTGGAGAAGACTATTTTGGGAGAAAATATTGAGGAATAAAGAAGAGAGAAACAAATGAGAAAGGGGACTAAAGAATGAACCAAAGAAGCAACACACACCGGGAACTAAGGAAAATAAATGCAAGGAAAAGAAGATTTAAATAAAGGAACAGTTGGATTGAAGACCAATCGTGCGAAGGAAGTTATTATGTTGACAAGACTAATCCACTAGGGTTAGGGTTTTGGGTTATGATGCAATGTTTTTTACCCACTTTTGGTAGTATAAATAGGCATTGTATGATCTAAGGAGATCATCATTCGAATCATTGATAGTATTGTGGTAGCAATTTTTGATAAAGAGTTTTGGAGCTAAGTACTTAGTCAATTTTGGAGATGAGTTTGATTTTGGATCATAACTGAGGTTCAAGTCACAAGTTGTGGATCTTGGTGCGGCACTGGTCTGCCTCAACTATACTTGTGCATTCCAAATTCACTTTTGATGTAATTCGTGCAACACATAACTTTGATGAAGAATAATAATAAGCATAATATCTTTGTGGATGTAGGCCAGGGGGGTGAACCACGATAAAATATTGTGTTATTGTGTCGAATGGTTCATTTTATGTGTTTCAATGCTTATTATGATGAATGAATGGATAATTGAATGAATATGCTAGAGTTTATTTACAATGTGCACTAGATTAGACATGTTGATTTCATAAGAATGAATGTTAAGGGTTAAATAAATGGTATATTTGAATGATGGTATGTTAGAATGAATGTTTAAGTAGAAGATTAGTATGCCTAACATACCCATGAGAAACATACCTTCCATGACTGCAGACATTTAGGTCTTGCAGTCACCCATAAGACATCTTGGGTGAGACTGTGTTGTGCACTCTATGCACATTGTTTCCTTCTGGTCTCCAGAAGGGCCGATGGTTTCTAGGGTTTTGTTGGAGAACTAAGGTAAAACTCGGGTCAAACCATACATCCAACATCCCCTGTTACCAAAAATTAACAAAATTCTTTGATGCCAATTTGTAACATTGCCCCATCTTACTACAAATCAATGCTACTCCAAAATATAATGCACAAATTCTGCTCTATAACAATAGTCTGCACAAAATTACTTGAACTAACATTCTCAACCCCAAGCTGAGTTTCACCGCCCAAAATTTCCTCTTTTGACACAATTATAATAGTGGAAGTAAATTAATACAACTGCGCAAACAAACATACTGAGAAGAAAACACTAATGTGTGTTGAATCCATTTTGAAAATATTATCTCTATTGTGCGTGCAACCATTTTGGCATCAAATGCCAATTATGTTTTCCTTGTACATGTGGACTGCTTTCCTATGCACACAAGAAAATCCAGCCTCTTGTGCAAACAAATTATTTCCCTATGCACATGGCCATTCTCACCTCACCTCAGAGAATCATGATCATTATCATAAGGTGAGATTAATGAGAAAACTAACAACAACTTTCATACTCATGCATGACTACAAATATTTACTATCAAGTCTGCACACACATGTGCAAGAAAAATTATACAGAATAACAACGATTACTTGTATGCAACAACATACAAGAATTAAACCCATATTGAACATAGATAATTAAGCACACATTAAATGAGACAAGCACATAAGGACACTTATCTTTTATGAAAAGTCACCAAATGCGTGCATACCTTATATGTTTCTCCTAGCCATATACTTTGTTGCTCATAATATTTTAGCAATAGGTCACCCCCAAGCTGGGGCTTAACTCCACCAGGGAAAAAGGGTTCCTAATGCCAGGCTAAGGTTTGATAATCAATAGAATTGATTAGTCCAAGGTGCCACCGATACAACTAGTCTATAGTCCTTCATTCCCCATGCACATGTTACACCCAAGGAAGCCACTTCCCTTCCATGGTTTCAACAACAGACGAGACATTAAGTCTTAGAGCCCTACAATTAATGCCCAATGCACTAAGGAATAATTCCTAGCAAAACTCTCACCAGGAGAGAATTCTCAAAGCTTGAAAACTCACCTCTTCGACATTAAATATCTCACCTAGAGAGAATGCTTACAGACCTAACAAATCACCTCTTAAAAAAAAAACTCTTATTACAATACATAAACCATTTAGAATATTCTCTCTAGTGATAAGTTAATAGTCATATTTTTCTAGATAGTTTGATCCCTTATACCATGAGAAAATGAGTTATCCTCCCCAAATACACTAAGGCCAACAATCACTACTTCTTGTGCACTTAAATTCGACATCGGTACATCGGTTTTTCGATGGAATTCCATAGGCACTTCGATGAAACCTCGTTATTAGTTTCATTGGTGTAATGGGATTGGATATCCGATATAAATACTAACGTTGGATATCCGACACCCTATTGTCTGTTATGTCGACGAACTTAAGGACCAAAAGCTCGTCTAAATCATCCATTATTTCTGGTAGATACTTGTCAGAAGTCCAACAGAACTACATGTCATATATTCAACATCCATACAATATATCTAACAGAGGGGCCATACCTTCCATGGATATTATTGTCGGACTTGTCATCAGATGTTTGAATTTCACCTTCGTTGAATATTCAATGTCTATACAATAGATCCGACAGAGGTGCTATACCTCTGATGGATTTTACTATCAGATTATGTGTCAGATATCCAATGAAACTATGTATATAAATAATATGTACATTTTCGTCAGATATCCGACAAAACTGTGTATATTAAAAAAAAAAAATCCAGTTGGTGTTCATGCATGGGATGTTAGTTTATAAAATTGGTTGACACTTATTTTCTTTATCAATATAGAATGAGTGAATATTCTACTCTCACTTTACTTATATAGGTGTGTCAATGGTGGTGGGAAATGGAGGATATTCATATTAAAAATATGTTTCTTTTATGAATGTAGTCTAGAAGAAATCATCTACTCTGTATCCTCCTACATCTACTGCGTATATTGTGGAGAAATCTAAGGAGGTGCCAAAGTTGGAGGTCTCTAATCCTAATGTTGAAAAATTAATTTCATATTACAAATACTCTTTGCTAATATGCATATTTGATGCATTTTGACCTTCCACATTGAATTTGTACTAGTGGATTTACTGAACTTGGACAAAACATTATGAGTTTTATTTATTCTCTAAGATTTTTCTTTTTAATGTTATGACCCAAGGGGGACATATATATGGCTAAATTTATATGATATGATCCCAAGGGGGGGAATATATGGGACTAAATGTACATGTAATGTGTAAATATATATATAATAGGGTAAAACTAGTAGTAAAGGGGCCTCATGTGAAAGTGTGAACAACTATATATAAGAGATCATGTATTCATTATTGTGACATGTGAATTGTGAAGTATGAATGGTATTTGGTTATTTGGAGGGGGTTCCTCTATTATTTAAGGAGTTATTGTGTAAATTATCTATCTTGGAGTTGTGCTCCATGGTCACATTATGTACATGGTGTGTAATTATATTCTGTTACGATAATTGAAGCTTTTGGATAATTACATTTGGTATCAGAGCACCAATCCTAGGGTTTTGTTTCCTCAATACAATCATTTTGTAATTTTTTCTACAACTTTTTATCAGAGCCACCTTGGAAGGAAAAAAATTGAGGTTATTCACAGAAACGATCAAGGTATATTTGGTAAACATTTCATCTTCTGGGTCGTCATACTTTTGGAGATACACCATGTGGGAGATAGGGTATCTGACTAGTCTTATTAACTAGTCTCAAACAAGTTTTTCATAAAATAGTGATATAGTATTCAACAAGGATCCAAATTGAGTGAGAATAGTTGCATTGGATAGTGGACAGTCTGTCATATTTTTGGTACAATTTTCATAATTTTATATCAATTATTGTCCGTGGGGCATGCTATACAAGTTTTCTGTCTTAGAAAGGCCAAAAATCAGCAAGGTCTGGGGAAGTTACCATAACTTCCACTTGTCACATCCAATTTTGGCCAGACCTGTGGAATTGAAAAGAAGACATTTCAAAGTAATAAAGGTCACAATTTTAGACTCAAAAGGGCCAAAATTGTAGAGATACATCGAAAGGAAGGTCAGCTAGGAGGATAGACTCCAAATCAAGGTTTCAAAGGTATGTCCACTTAAAGTTATCATAACGTTTGATTGGGATGTCCGATTGAGATGATTCAAAATATGTTGGAAAGATAAAACATACAAGATTATATTGGAACACGGATTATAACTATTTTATACATTTATCCTTAATATAATGAGGTTGGAAGTTAAGGATTGGAGTTAGACCTCAATTAAGAATCAATGACAATACCTAACTTTAGTGGAGATGAAGATAAAGATGAAACCAGTCCCATGGAATGGTTGAGGATGGTAAAGGAATATCATATGAGTATTGGTATAATACCTTGTGGGGCATATTTTTATTTTTTGGGTGGATCTCATAAGTGGTGGAGAAGCCTTGATGAAGATACTAGACTCCACTCCACATGGGAAGAGTTTGAAAAACTCTTCTCAGATAAATGGATTAGGGATTAAAAAATGGAGGAATTGTATTGAATTAAAGATAAATTAAAATAAGAAAAGGAAGATATTAAGAAGAAGAGTGATGAGCTATCTAAGATACGATCCCTTAATGAATCACTCATTAAGGAGGTTAAGAAATTAAAGCAAGAAAATAACAGTAATTCAAAGTGGGAAAAGGATGAGTCAAGGGAATAATTGAAAAATAAAGATGAAGAGATATGTAGATTACGAAACCATAATAAAACCTATTGGATGAGGTCAATATATTGAAAGAAGAAAAGAATATTTTTCAAAATCAAGAAGAAAGAAGGATCTCGGATGAAGAATATACCAAAATACTTGAAGAGGAAATTTGCAAGAAGGTTCAAGAATCCCTAAATAAGGATGAGGTAAAATAAAAAATGAAATCCAAAATTGAAGAAGGACGTCATAATTTGATAAATGAGGTGACATTGCAACCTCAAAAAGAGAAGAAGACAAGATTCAAGAAGGTCAACAGAAGATAATTGAAGAAGTTGAACTCCATCTAGAGGATGTACATACCAAATATGATGGTATTATCTCCAAGGCTAGAGTAATCAAAGACAATGCAAAGATGATCGAGGATTCCATTGTCTATGAAAAGAAGATAGATGAAATGCATGTGAAGAGTGAAGAAAAAACGTCAAATGTGAAACCATATCGACACCCTCATTAGTAGGAAACATTTCAAGGAAGACAGGAAGGACGAAATCAACATTATGAAGCAAGAAGATAAAATACTTGTAAATATTCATGGAAAAAGTAATCACCAAACTAATCCTCAACAAGCTAATATCAGAGACCAACAACAACTACAAATTGGAAAAGTTTCAATAAAAATACATCGAATCAAAGGAAAGAAAATTATGAAACAACTAGACACCAAGGATTAAGACCAAAAATAATTGATTTTGGATGGATAGATCATCAACAATGGAATGAAGAAAGAAAGAACATAAGAAAATCATAATACTTGGTTTCATCACATTTGAAGCCTTTAATTTCAAATCTTTGAGGACAAAGCTTTTTGAAGCAGGGTACTATGTTATGACCCAAGAGGGGAATATATAGGGCTAAATGTATATGAAATGACCCCAAGGGGGAGCATATATGGGCCTAAATGTAAATGTAATGTGTAAATATATATGTAATAGGGTCGACATAGTAGTAAAGGGGCCTCATGTGCAAGTGTGAACAACTATATATAAGAGATCATGTATTCATTATTGTGACTTGTGAATTTTGAAGTATGAATGGTATTTGGTTATTTGGAGGGGGTTACCCTATTATTTAAGGAGTTATTGTGTAACTTATCTATCTTATAGTTGTGCTCCATGCTCACATTATGTACATGGTGTGTACTTATGTTCTGTTACGATAATTTAATCTTTTAGATTATTACATTTAAATTAATTTTTAAAGTCTTGTTGATTATAAAAAAGATTTAGAGGAGGATGTTGGATTTGGGGAAGATAGGGTCTTTTTTATACCCCATTATTCCCTAATTTTGATCCAACTAGTATGTCTATAATAAAAGATTTATCTATACTATGGATAGCTATATAAAAATAGATCTAAAGTGAATTAAGATAGGTATTTTAACATATGTCTAATTATGTGTTTAGATTGACATTAGCTAGGGTTTTCAAGATGAGATTCCCTTACAACAAGAAATTTTTAGATGGGTTCATGTTTTGGATTATGATAATATTTCTTTTATATGTTATCTCTACCAACAAATAAGATTATGATAATATTTCTTTTCTATGTTATCTCTACCAATAAATAGGGCATCTCTAGGATTCTTGTCCTAAAATTAGATCCCATTCTAAATGGAATATATCGAAGGAAACCAAACCAAAAGGTTGGAAAGCGTGTTAACAACCATATCTAGAGGATGAACATGATAAGAATGATGTAAATAAAAAACCTTGTATTTCAACAAAGGAGAACAATGTTTGTCTAGAAGTTCCAAATGAGTAACCTTGTCCTCCTACAATGGATAGAGAAGAACGATGAATGCCCTTCTTTCCTCATTGATGGTTATCATTGTACATGCATCTCCTTCAGGGGTTTTCATTTCTACTTAATCACTCCAAACTCTTCTTTAGAGGGGTGGCATGATATTTTTCAATTCTAGTTAATCATTATGGACACTTCTTTAGAGGGGTGACATGAGATTAAAAATAAGAATGAATGAAAATGTAGGTTTGAGAATTATTTTATTAAGAGACATAAATGAAATGTAAATGACATACTTTAGTCTAATTATGACCCCTAATTATTATAACCCCTAATGATTAACATAGTACTACGGTTCCCCAGATGCAGGTGACCATGCCCCCACCCATGCTCCTAGTACGCGTTGTGATGACAAGACTCGTGCCACCTCACCCTCCCCTCATGATCCTTAAATACCCTCCCCCTCGAGGCATCGATAATTCACTACGCCTATGGCCCCTGCCCCTCATCCACGTTCTCTCTGCAAATTTATGCAACTCCCATGCTATAACAGTCTGGAAACCATAATGGCACTAGATGTGACCCCCTCATTCTCTTCCTATGGTATCCCACACTCTTTCCCTTCACTCTAACATTCCCTCCCTTGCAAATAAGATCTCTACAATCCCACATCGTTTTCCCTCTGTGCTTGGAGCTTGGTGGAGGATCAACTCTGCACCTTTCCCTCTGAATTTCTCCTACATTCCTCCTGTATGGCACGCCACCCCCACCCCGGGACATAGTGGTTGTGGAAGATTATCTCCCTCATCTCCTCACCTTCTCTTCCTGGCCAAAAAAGATGGATTTGAATGCTCTTCTCCAGGTTCCCTGTGGAAATTTCTTGATGACTCGGAAGAAGAGGTCTCTGGATCCCTCCCAACATCCCATCGCACTTCCAGGAACTGACAGAACTACTGGGTAGTCAATAATTTACTCACATGTTCCCTCCTCAACCTCCCTGGTGTCTTTGTTCCCATCCCTTCCTTCTCACCTCACTCACCTCAATCCCCCACAACTTTCCCCCCTCCCTCTTCTCTGACCTCTACCAACACTCATCCTCCTCCCGCTCCGGCCCCTCCCACATTCTTGAAGCCCCTCAAGACACATAGAATTAGTGCTAAGGTGACACCTCCAGGCACAAGCAACACATTGACAACTCTAGGCACGTGAAACACGGTGACAAAAACAACTCCAGGAACACACAACACGAAAACAACAACAACTCCAGGAATGAAAAGTACGTCGACCTCCCTAGGCATGCACAACTCATTGAAGGTTCTTGGCATCAAAATAGTTTTCCTCTCGGTCAAACACCCATCCAAGTAAATTTCTATCTCGGCTAGTGACAGTGACAATGACTTGGGTGGTTGTCCAGTCATTGAAGAAAATCCCATGGATGGCACTCATCCTTGATATTCAAGCCTTGGCACCACTACTCTTGTTTTTCTTCTGGTTTATTTAAATATTTGAACACTTCTCTAGTTTGTAGTACAAGACACACAAATAAAAAAAACTTAGTTTGTTGGCATGTCTGGTTTCCCATTAAGGGCAGGAAGAATTCCATGCCTAGTTTCCCACTAAGGGCAGGCACAACACTGTCCGCGTTGATTTTTCTTGATTGTAAATTACTGATGTAGGAGCATCGCTCCACCTCAACATGCGCCAGCTGTCTATCACGATGGTTCACATTCAAGGAGGGGAGAGGCACCAACCCTCTCATTTTCCCCTCAAAATTTAAGTATAATTAAGGAAATTTAATGCTATCAGGCTAGAAGAGACAAGTCGTGCCTTCGCACAAGTTGTAGATGAGGTCTCCTTAAGTGGATGATGGTAGGAAGGATCTAGATCTGATTCAGACTATATTTCCACTCATTGTAATCTGCCTCATTAGATAGACATTTTGAATGGTGATTAGACACCACTAGCGTAGCTTGGAGGAAAATCTTGTCGAGCCCCTCTTGTATAAATCATTGTAGAATATGCCTGGTAGAGGTTGTTGAGGTTTGATGAAAAAATCATTGTAAGCTAAAGAGAGAAGAGCCGAGACTCTGATGTAGTCTGAGCCTGCACATATTGTAAACATACGTTCATATTAATACATAGAGAGAATTTTTTCCTTCATATGATTCTGTGTATGTTTCCCTGTATTTAATGAATGTTATTCGTGTGTTTATGATTGTATGTTGTATATGTATGAGTTAGATTTTATTTGTAGAGATAGAGATAAAATCCTCTATCTATGAGGCTGCTGGATTAGTTATGGGTTCTTTAGGTTAAGTGCAAGGAGTGCGCGACAAAGCGTAAAGAATCTGTGAGCCAACTCGAGGAGCATGTGTCTAAACTCTTTCGAGTCAGAGAAGAACATGCTAGGAGGGAACAACAGAATTGTTCACATACTCAAGGGGGAGCCTCAAGGTTACTGAATACCTTAAAGGAGAAACTGTGTAGAGAAGGCACAACAAGAAGAATTGTTGAAGGTTTTGTCGAGCTTTGCCAGGAGGGAATTGAGTAGGTGCAAGGTGTGCACATAACCAACACATTCTGAATTTTTAGAGACAGTGAGGAAAATGCCAGAGTTACTGAACACTCTGTGGGGGACGAAGCTCTGCAAGGGTGCATCGAATGGATTTAGGAGTTACCTTGGTAAACCTGAAGGATTTCAGGAATTCAGACGGAAGACTATGCAAGGAGTGGACCAACCCAAAACTTAGATAACTGTTGCGAGAAGCCATATGAAGGATAATCCAAGCACAAGGAGTGTGAAAAAGGTAAAGTAATTTTTCCCTACAAGCTTAGGAGGGAAATCACTGTCGTGACCCAAAAATCAGGTTCGTGGGAATAATATAGAAGGCCACAACCTTTGATACTTAAGTGATTTTCTCAATATTGGGAGAATGCCAAATCTCTGGAGGAGGAATATGGACCATTAGATCAGAGTCCAACCATTAATGGGAGAATGGGACAATGAACTGCAGAATTTTCAAAGCCAAGTAGATTTTTCTATTGTCAAGAGAAGACATGTGGTGAAAGATTAGAAGATCCGGGGGATAGAGTTCCAGAAGATTTCTATAAGAGCGAAGGGAAATATTCATGAAGTCATGAAGAGAGGAGTGAATCCAGACCACTGGATCTGGAAGGGACATGTGGAGGAGATCCAAGGAATTAGGAGGAAGAGTCCTTCAAAGGAAAGTGGAGTTGGTAAATTCAATACTCCCGAAGCATGAAGCATTTAGGGCCATTGATCTAAGGAAGTGACGAGGACCGTTGATCCTCGCATCAGTTGTGTCTGTTGATTCAGAGTTTGGGGGAATAGGAGTTGGTTTTTGTGAAAATGATGAAGGATAAAGTATGAAGCGCCTTTCATCATTTATCCCTAGGACACAGCTCGGGGTCATAGGGGAGAAGGGGCCTAGCATAGAGAGCTAGCGCCTGTGATTAAATTTATTCAAAGGGGCCAAGAAAGAGTTGTGGGTCTGATAGGACCTACACTTTGGAGAAAGAGGGACCTGTGAAATTTGAATTGGATTCCACCAGGGAACTGAGGAGTAGATTTGAATCAAGTGATTGAACGATCCTAGACCAGGAGGTCGAGCAACCCCCAAGGAGAGAAGAAGGGGGGGTATGCGCTAGAGTGGTATCAAATCCTGAAATTGTTTTTAGGTAGTGGAGAGTAGAGGGCCACATAATTGATTTCAGTAGGCAGAGCAGAAAATCTGGCTACATTAAGTGGATACAGAGATGAATTCTCTCGAAGACAACAAGTGAAGGGAGATAGAGTGTGATTCCCTATAGAAACTATTGCAAGGTGTGAAAAAGATGGTATGCATCCAGGTGGGATGAAGGTGAATAAGGATGGTTACTGAAAGAGATAAGTGCGATCAAAGAAAAGACTTCCAGCAGAAAAGAAAAGAATAAATTCACAAGGATCTCAGTGAAATTTTGAACAAAAATGGATAAGCTAGCATTGAAGATGAAACATGAGGAAAAGGTAAGCTGGAGGTATGAATGGCATCTAAAAAGAAAATCTAGGTGGCATGTTCAGAAGTCGTTAGCCAGAAGTCAACAACATGTGTTAAAAAGGTGGCTGAGGCATGTTGAGAACCTTAGTGATGGGGGGGAGAGATCTTGTAGAGGTCTCGTAGATTTCTAGGTGGGAAGTGAGAAGATATTGGCTGATGTCATAAACTCCCAGGAGGGAAGAGGATACATCTCAATTTTCTAGGTGGGAAAGGGAGAAGAGATGGGCTCAAATGAGAGTTCATGTCAACAAGGGGTGTTGACAGATGGAAAGGAGGTGGAAGAGATGCCTCATCCATATGACTATTCATGTGGAACAACAAGACACGTGAATGAAGATGATGAGAATTTAAATACTTTCATCACAGAGGAGGAGGATCAAAGGAGTGTTTTGATCATTGGAGGAATCTAGATATTCCTGCCAATTATCCCAACAGAGGGCAGTGCACAAGTTGCAGGTGTAGCTGAAGAAGAAGGACAAAAAGTTGAGACTGTCATGGAGGAGAAGGAGAAGATATTGAAGTCTTCCCCAAAAGTAGAAGAATAGGAGCACATAGTTAACATGCTCACTTAGTGGGAGGCAGAGTTAAATATGCTGGAGGATTGGTTGGACAATCCAAAACCAGAAGATGGTTGCCAGGAAATAGCCAACCCAGAGGAAATGTGACAGCATGAGAAGCAGCTGGAAGAAGATGGAATGGAACCAGTACAAGCGAAACTGGCAGAAGATGATCTGTCAGAGGAGATAGTTGAGAAACAACTCAATAAGGAGCTTGCAGAGTTGGAGTCTGCAGCAGAGTGTCTAGTCAATGTCACAAGATATGAAGGTAGCATGGGGGATCGGGTTGGTCTGCTCATTGACTAACATGAGGAGTTGCAACCGAGTAGATTGCACAAGGAGAGCCAACCAACATAGCAGCTAGAAGAAGCCATCGAGGAGATAAATGAGATGATGATGAAAATAACAAAAGAATATGTCAGCAGAGGAAATATGAATAGAGGAAAACTTGCACGAGTAGAAGGGAAGCATCAACAACAACAACAAAGAAGAGGAGCAAGAGTATATCTCCATGAGAAATCTTGGTATCCAGGAGGATTTCAATAGAGATGGGAAGCTCATGAGCATGAGCTCATGAATTTTTCATAGAAGTGGAGTATGATGCAGGAGCATCGCTCCACCTCATCATGTGACAGTTTTCTAGCATGATGGTGCACATTCAAGGAGGGGAGAGGCGTCATCCCTCCCATTTTTTTGTCGAAATTTAAGTATAATTAAGGAAATTTAATGATGTCATGCTGGAAGAGCCAAGTCATTCCTTCGCACAAGATGTAGATGAGGTCTCCTTAAGTGGCTGATGGTAGGAAGGATCTAGATCCAATTCAGACTAGATTTCCACTAATTGTAATATTCCTCATTAGATAGGCATTTTGAATGGCGATTAGACACCACTAGCGTATCTTGGAGGGAAATATCATCGAGCCCCTCTTGTATAAATCATTGTAGCATATTCCCAGTAGAGGCTGCTAAGGTTTGAAGAAAAATAATTGTAATCCAAAGAGAGAAGAGTCGAGACTTTGTTGTAGTCTGAGCCTGCATATATTGTAAACATAAATTCATATTAATACATAGAGAGAAGTTTTTCTTGCATATGATTCTGTGTATGTTTCCATGTATTTAATGAATGTTATCTATGTGTTTATGATTGTATGTTGTAGATGTATGAGTTATATTTCATCTGCAAGGATAGAGATAGAATAATCTATATGTGAGGTTGTTGGATTAGTTCTGGGTTCTTTAGGCTAAGCACAACGAGTGCATGACAGAGCGTCAAGACTCCGTGAGCCAATGTGAGGAGCACATGTCTAAACTCTTTCGAGTTAGAGAAGAATGTGCTAGAAGGGAACACCATAATAGTTAACATACTTAGAGGGGAGCCTCAAGTTTACTGAATACCTTAGAGGGGAAACTGTGCAAAGAAGGCACATCAAGCATAATTTTTGAAGGTTCTTTTGAGCTCTGCTAGGAGGGCATTGAGAAGGTGCAAGGTGTGCATAGAACCAACACATTATGAAGTGTTGGAAACAATGAGGAAAAACCCATAGTTATTGAACACTGTGTGGGGGAAGAATCTCTACAAGGGCTCATCAAGCGGATGTAGTAGTTACCTCAGTAAACCTGAAGGATTTTAGGAATTCAGATGAAATACCTATTAAAGGAGTGCACCGGGCCAACACTTAGATAAGTTTTGCGAGAAGCCATCTGAAGGCTCATCCAAGAGCAAGGAGTGCGGAAAAGGTAAATCATTTTTTCCTTACAATCTTAGGAGGGAAAGAACTATCGAGACCCAAGAATCGGGTTCGCGTGAAGAATATCAAAGGCCACAACCTTTGATACTTAGGCGATTTTCTCAATATCGGGAGAAGGCCAAAGATAAGGAGGAGGAATTTGTACCATCAGATCAGAGTCCAGAAATTGATGGGAGAATGAGACAACGAAGTGATAAATTTATGAATCCAGGTGGAGTCATCCATCATCAAGAGAAGACGGGTAGCAAAAAATTAGAAGATCCGGGAGATAGAGTTCTGGAAGCTTTTTATAAGAGAAAAGGGAAATCTTCACGAAGTTGCGAAGAGCAGAGTGATTCCAGACCATTGGATCTGGAAGGGATACATGGAGGAGATCCATGGAATTCAGAGGAAGAGTCCTTCAGAGGAAAGCTGAGTTGGTAAATCCAAGAATCCCAAAGCCCAAAGAATTTAAGGCCATTTATCTAAGGAAGCGACAGGGACCATTGAACCTCACAGCAGTTGTGTCCGTCGATTCAGAGTTTGGGGGAATAGGATTTAGCTGTTGTGAAAAGGCTGAAGCCGAAAGTCCGATGTGCCTTTCAGGGTTTAGCTTTGGGACATAGCCCGAGTTCATAGGGGAGAAGGGGCCTAGTATGGAGAGCTAGCGCCCGTGGTTACATTTCTTCAAAGGGGCCAAGAAAGAGCCGCGAGTCTGATAGGACCTGCACTTTGGAGAAAGAGGGACCTGTGAAATTTGAATTGGGTTCCATCAGGGAACCGAGGATTTGATTGGACTCAAGTGATTGAATGATC
>SNQJ01S0072508.1:17291-55261 GCA_010110895.2 Picea sitchensis
TATTTGTTGGTAGAGATAACATATAAAAGAAATATTATCATAATCCAAAACATGAACCCATCTAAAAATTTCTTGTTGTAAGGGAATCTCATCTTGAAAACCCTAGCTAATGTCAATCTAAACACATAATTAGACATATGTTAAAATACCTATCTTAATTCACTTTAGATCTATTTTTATATAGCTATCCATAGTATAGATAAATCTTTTATTATAGACATACTAGTTGGATCAAAATTAGGGAATAATGGGGTATAAAAAAGACCCTATCTTCCCCAAATCCAACATCCTCCTCTAAATCTTTTTTATAATCAACAAGACTTTAAAAATTAATTTAAATGTAATAATCTAAAAGATTAAATTATCGTAACAGAACATAAGTACACACCATGTACATAATGTGAGCATGGAGCACAACTATAAGATAGATAAGTTACACAATAACTCCTTAAATAATAGGGTAACCCCCTCCAAATAACCAAATACCATTCATACTTCAAAATTCACAAGTCACAATAATGAATACATGATCTCTTATATATAGTTGTTCACACTTGCACATGAGGCCCCTTTACTACTATGTCGACCCTATTACATATATATTTACACATTACATTTACATTTAGGCCCATATATGCTCCCCCTTGGGGTCATTTCATATACATTTAGCCCTATATATTCCCCTCTTGGGTCATAACATAGTACCCTGCTTCAAAAAGCTTTGTCCTCAAAGATTTGAAATTAAAGGCTTCAAATGTGATGAAACCAAGTATTATGATTTTCTTATGTTCTTTCTTTCTTCATTCCATTGTTGATGATCTATCCATCCAAAATCAATTATTTTTGGTCTTAATCCTTGGTGTCTAGTTGTTTCATAATTTTCTTTCCTTTGATTCGATGTATTTTTATTGAAACTTTTCCAATTTGTAGTTGTTGTTGGTCTCTGATATTAGCTTGTTGAGGATTAGTTTGGTGATTACTTTTTCCATGAATATTTACAAGTATTTTATCTTCTTGCTTCATAATGTTGATTTCGTCCTTCCTGTCTTCCTTGAAATGTTTCCTACTAATGAGGGTGTCGATATGGTTTCACATTTGACGTTTTTTCTTCACTCTTCACATGCATTTCATCTATCTTCTTTTCATAGACAATGGAATCCTCGATCATCTTTGCATTGTCTTTGATTACTCTAGCCTTGGAGATAATACCATCATATTTGGTATGTACATCCTCTAGATGGAGTTCAACTTCTTCAATTATCTTCTGTTGACCTTCTTGAATCTTGTCTTCTTCTCTTTTTGAGGTTGCAATGTCACCTCATTTATCAAATTATGACGTCCTTCTTCAATTTTGGATTTCATTTTTTATTTTACCTCATCCTTATTTAGGGATTCTTGAACCTTCTTGCAAATTTCCTCTTCAAGTATTTTGGTATATTCTTCATCCGAGATCCTTCTTTCTTCTTGATTTTGAAAAATATTCTTTTCTTCTTTCAATATATTGACCTCATCCAATAGGTTTTATTATGGTTTCGTAATCTACATATCTCTTCATCTTTATTTTTCAATTATTCCCTTGACTCATCCTTTTCCCACTTTGAATTACTGTTATTTTCTTGCTTTAATTTCTTAACCTCCTTAATGAGTGATTCATTAAGGGATCGTATCTTAGATAGCTCATCACTCTTCTTCTTAATATCTTCCTTTTCTTATTTTAATTTATCTTTAATTCAATACAATTCCTCCATTTTTTAATCCCTAATCCATTTATCTGAGAAGAGTTTTTCAAACTCTTCCCATGTGGAGTGGAGTCTAGTATCTTCATCAAGGCTTCTCCACCACTTATGAGATCCACCCAAAAAATAAAAATATGCCCCACAAGGTATTATACCAATACTCATATGATATTCCTTTACCATCCTCAACCATTCCATGGGACTGGTTTCATCTTTATCTTCATCTCCACTAAAGTTAGGTATTGTCATTGATTCTTAATTGAGGTCTAACTCCAATCCTTAACTTCCAACCTCATTATATTAAGGATAAATGTATAAAATAGTTATAATCCGTGTTCCAATATAATCTTGTATGTTTTATCTTTCCAACATATTTTGAATCATCTCAATCGGACATCCCAATCAAACGTTATGATAACTTTAAGTGGACATACCTTTGAAACCTTGATTTGGAGTCTATCCTCCTAGCTGACCTTCCTTTCGATGTATCTCTACAATTTTGGCCCTTTTGAGTCTAAAATTGTGACCTTTATTACTTTGAAATGTCTTCTTTTCAATTCCACAGGTCTGGCCAAAATTGGATGTGACAAGTGGAAGTTATGGTAACTTCCCCAGACCTTGCTGATTTTTGGCCTTTCTAAGACAGAAAACTTGTATAGCATGCCCCACGGACAATAATTGATATAAAATTATGAAAATTGTACCAAAAATATGACAGACTGTCCACTATCCAATGCAACTATTCTCACTCAATTTGGATCCTTGTTGAATACTATATCACTATTTTATGAAAAACTTGTTTGAGACTAGTTAATAAGACTAGTCAGATACCCTATCTCCCACATGGTGTATCTCCAAAAGTATGACGACCCAGAAGATGAAATGTTTACCAAATATACCTTGATCGTTTCTGTGAATAACCTCAATTTTTTTCCTTCCAAGGTGGCTCTGATAAAAAGTTGTAGAAAAAATTACAAAATGATTGTATTGAGGAAACAAAACCCTAGGATTGGTGCTCTGATACCAAATGTAATTATCCAAAAGCTTCAATTATCGTAACAGAATATAATTACACACCATGTACATAATGTGACCATGGAGCACAACTCCAAGATAGATAATTTACACAATAACTCCTTAAATAATAGAGGAACCCCCTCCAAATAACCAAATACCATTCATACTTCACAATTCACATGTCACAATAATGAATACATGATCTCTTATATATAGTTGTTCACACTTTCACATGAGGCCCCTTTACTACTAGTTTTACCCTATTATATATATATTTACACATTACATGTACATTTAGTCCCATATATTCCCCCCCTTGGGATCATATCATATAAATTTAGCCATATATATGTCCCCCTTGGGTCATAACATTAAAAAGAAAAATCTTAGAGAATAAATAAAACTCATAATGTTTTGTCCAAGTTCAGTAAATCCACTAGTACAAATTCAATGTGGAAGGTCAAAATGCATCAAATATGCATATTAGCAAAGAGTATTTGTAATATGAAATTAATTTTTCAACATTAGGATTAGAGACCTCCAACTTTGGCACCTCCTTAGATTTCTCCACAATATACGCAGTAGATGTAGGAGGATACAGAGTAGATGATTTCTTCTAGACTACATTCATAAAAGAAACATATTTTTAATATGAATATCCTCCATTTCCCACCACCATTGACACACCTATATAAGTAAAGTGAGAGTAGAATATTCACTCATTCTATATTGATAAAGAAAATAAGTGTCAACCAATTTTATAAACTAACATCCCATGCATGAACACCAACTGGATTTTTTTTTTTTAATATACACAGTTTTGTCGGATATCTGACGAAAATGTACATATTATTTATATACATAGTTTCATTGGATATCTGACACATAATCTGATAGTAAAATCCATCAGAGGTATAGCACCTCTGTCGGATCTATTGTATAGACATTGAATATTCAACGAAGGTGAAATTCAAACATCTGATGACAAGTCCGACAATAATATCCATGGAAGGTATGGCCCCTCTGTTAGATATATTGTATGGATGTTGAATATATGACATGTAGTTCTGTTGGACTTCTGACAAGTATCTACCAGAAATAATGGATGATTTAGACGAGCTTTTGGTCCTTAAGTTCGTCGACATAACAGACAATAGGGTGTCGGATATCCAACGTTAGTATTTATATCGGATATCCAATCCCATTACACCAATGAAACTAATAACGAGGTTTCATCGAAGTGCCTATGGAATTCCATCGAAAAACCGATGTACCGATGTCGAATTTAAGTGCACAAGAAGTAGTGATTGTTGGCCTTAGTGTATTTGGGGAGGATAACTCATTTTCTCATGGTATAAGGGATCAAACTATCTAGAAAAATATGACTATTAACTTATCACTAGAGAGAATATTCTAAATGGTTTATGTATTGTAATAAGAGTTTTTTTTTTAAGAGGTGATTTGTTAGGTCTGTAAGCATTCTCTCTAGGTGAGATATTTAATGTCGAAGAGGTGAGTTTTCAAGCTTTGAGAATTCTCTCCTGGTGAGAGTTTTGCTAGGAATTATTCCTTAGTGCATTGGGCATTAATTGTAGGGCTCTAAGACTTAATGTCTCGTCTGTTGTTGAAACCATGGAAGGGAAGTGGCTTCCTTGGGTGTAACATGTGCATGGGGAATGAAGGACTATAGACTAGTTGTATCGGTGGCACCTTGGACTAATCAATTCTATTGATTATCAAACCTTAGCCTGGCATTAGGAACCCTTTTTCCCTGGTGGAGTTAAGCCCCAGCTTGGGGGTGACCTATTGCTAAAATATTATGAGCAACAAAGTATATGGCTAGGAGAAACATATAAGGTATGCACGCATTTGGTGACTTTTCATAAAAGATAAGTGTCCTTATGTGCTTGTCTCATTTAATGTGTGCTTAATTATCTATGTTCAATATGGGTTTAATTCTTGTATGTTGTTGCATACAAGTAATCGTTGTTATTCTGTATAATTTTTCTTGCACATGTGTGTGCAGACTTGATAGTAAATATTTGTAGTCATGCATGAGTATGAAAGTTGTTGTTAGTTTTCTCATTAATCTCACCTTATGATAATGATCATGATTCTCTGAGGTGAGGTGAGAATGGCCATGTGCATAGGGAAATAATTTGTTTGCACAAGAGGCTGGATTTTCTTGTGTGCATAGGAAAGCAGTCCACATGTACAAGGAAAACATAATTGGCATTTGATGCCAAAATGGTTGCACGCACAATAGAGATAATATTTTCAAAATGGATTCAACACACATTAGTGTTTTCTTCTCAGTATGTTTGTTTGCGCAGTTGTATTAATTTACTTCCACTATTATAATTGTGTCAAAAGAGGAAATTTTGGGCGGTGAAACTCAGCTTGGGGTTGAGAATGTTAGTTCAAGTAATTTTGTGCAGACTATTGTTATAGAGCAGAATTTGTGCATTATATTTTGGAGTAGCATTGATTTGTAGTAAGATGGGGCAATGTTACAAATTGGCATCAAAGAATTTTGTTAATTTTTGGTAACAGGGGATGTTGGATGTATGGTTTGACCCGAGTTTTACCTTAGTTCTCCAACAAAACCCTAGAAACCATCGGCCCTTCTGGAGACCAGAAGGAAACAATGTGCATAGAGTGCACAACACAGTCTCACCCAAGATGTCTTATGGGTGACTGCAAGACCTAAATGTCTGCAGTCATGGAAGGTATGTTTCTCATGGGTATGTTAGGCATACTAATCTTCTACTTAAACATTCATTCTAACATACCATCATTCAAATATACCATTTATTTAACCCTTAACATTCATTCTTATGAAATCAACATGTCTAATCTAGTGCACATTGTAAATAAACTCTAGCATATTCATTCAATTATCCATTCATTCATCATAATAAGCATTGAAACACATAAAATGAACCATTCGACACAATAACACAATATTTTATCGTGGTTCACCCCCCTGGCCTACATCCACAAAGATATTATGCTTATTATTATTCTTCATCAAAGTTATGTGTTGCACGAATTACATCAAAAGTGAATTTGGAATGCACAAGTATAGTTGAGGCAGACCAGTGCCGCACCAAGATCCACAACTTGTGACTTGAACCTCAGTTATGATCCAAAATCAAACTCATCTCCAAAATTGACTAAGTACTTAGCTCCAAAACTCTTTATCAAAAATTGCTACCACAATACTATCAATGATTCGAATGATGATCTCCTTAGATCATACAATGCCTATTTATACTACCAAAAGTGGGTAAAAAACATTGCATCATAACCCAAAACCCTAACCCTAGTGGATTAGTCTTGTCAACATAATAACTTCCTTCGCACGATTGGTCTTCAATCCAACTGTTCCTTTATTTAAATCTTCTTTTCCTTGCATTTATTTTCCTTAGTTCCCGGTGTGTGTTGCTTCTTTGGTTCATTCTTTAGTCCCCTTTCTCATTTGTTTCTCTCTTCTTTATTCCTCAATATTTTCTCCCAAAATAGTCTTCTCCAACAGGGAACATTACAACAAAGTTTGGTAACTGGACTCCAGTATGACTTGCAGGGATTGCGCTCTTTCCCCCAACATGACTTGCAATGACTGGAATTTTTCCCCTAGCATGACTCGTAGAGTTTGGTTGCTTATTCTTGTTATTCTTCCTCTTCCTATTCCTATTAGAATTATGGTTACTAGTAGTTATACTTTCACCAGAAGAGGGGGAAGGAACAGGAGTAGACTTCACAAATGAATAAGGTAAATAATAAACATCCATTTAATTCCCATAACATAAGGTGCTTATATGAGAATCATCAAGATCATTCGATACATTCAGAGTGGTTCACAACCAAATTGGTAGTCCTACATTCAACCCATGAATGTTAAAAGTGGTCATCAAAGGGGAACCAACATTTCCAAGGAATGGAAAAGCACAAGAATCCCCTTTGGAATGTGTCCCTTGGTTGGTGTCTCCAATAAATTTTTCCATGACATTCTTATGCACAGGTTCGTCCCTTCCGGAAATTTTCATGTCTGGAAAATTCTCACACACTGACTTTGGCGAACCAGTGGTATAAAAACCTATTCCGTCTAGGAGGAATCTCCACACTTTCAAGAGAAATACTAGGGGTCCTTCACGACTAGTGGAGTGATTGGTCCTTCACCTTGAATCAAAGATCCAAAATAAGTGATACATACAAAACCAAAGGCCAACTATAGAAAGAAGCACTCCACTGAAAATTCCTAAGAGAAACATCCCAAACAAACAAATTCTTCAAAACTTCAACCCAGATGGATAAGGTCCCGAGTCCAAAGAAATGAAAAAATGGAAAGGGACCTTCCAAAATCTAGCATAGGTTGATCAATTTCCAAGACCAATGAACTGAGTGAGAAGAAGTTAGCCCGACTTGCCACAAACCAACCCTACCTACTGCAAGTACCTACCCTTCACGGGGCACCCTCCAGGGGTACTAAAAAGTGTGATGTAGCATCTTCCCTAGGTACCACAGGAAATGCCCCATGCTCACCTATGAGAAACCTAGGAATGGAAAATGAGGGTACCAACTCGCAGTCATCATTTGGGGGGTACAATCAACAATCAAGATCAAACATATGGGCAGGGTAAGTAAACTCAATGTTTCGAAAGTGCCACTTCTCAAGGAGATATAGGCACTGGATAAATCCCCAAAATATGATATCTCTGCAACATTTAGTAAATATTCGAAGGGGTTATCCCCTTGGCTCTTCCTCACGCGACCTTGTGTTTAACTCTTGTGTTAGAGGAGGCTCTTGACTATACTTGTACGAAAATTGGATTTTTTTCTCCCTACATCAGACTCCTATGATTTTTTAATATCCTTTAAGAGTTATCTCTCCAATCCTAATCCAAGTCCATAAAACTTGTTAATGAACCCTAAAAACAAAGTCTAGTAAATTTTAAGTTTAGCATTAATTTTAGCAAGTTGTTTTTTACTCAAAGGGTACGGAAGTGAGAATAGTGTTGTTTGAGACTCTTGAAAAATGAAACTTATAATAAAACTGGAAAAGAAATATTTACACTAATTCTACAATGAAAAAGAATTTCAAGATGAGAGAAAAATGCATGAACAATCTTTCAAACCTTGAAATGCAATCTTTTCTCTTTTTGATGCAAAATGTGCAATCCAACTTTGTCCTAAATTGAGAGAAACGTAAAAGCACAAAAAAAGAATAAAGTTCTTTGTTATTTTTCCTTTAAAATGATTTTCAAGGTGAGAATAAATAAAAATCCTATCCTAATATGTTTTTAATTTTCAAATATAAATCAAAACAATACAATAGAAAGAAAAAGACCTATCTAGCAAAAAACTGGTTTTTTTTTTCTTCTTCTTTCTACTAAAGAAAAAACTAAAAGAAGATGCAAAAAGAAAGAAATTTTATTTTTATGTTATAAAAATCCAAGGAAATCACAAAATAAAAGTATCAAACTCAAGTTTCATAAATGACGGCAACAAGCTACCACGAAACCGAGTCCCTCAGAACAAAACTAGTCTTATAATTATGCAATCCAAGGGATAAAAAGAAGCCAAAGAAGGATAAAAAAATTATTTAATTTTCAATTTCAAGTCTTTACAAACTATATATATCCCACAAGAAGTTTCGGGAACAAACTCCCCAAAAAGACAAAACATGGCTTAAAAAGACTTAAACAACAAGCGAAAAAATCACTTTTTTGGAGGCATACACCCCTCTCTCCACTAAAAGTAGAATGCATGGGCCCTTGTACATGCCTTTTCCTTATGTGCGGTCCTTATCCTTCTATAGGGTGTGTATATGACCCAACACTTATGCACTTGTACGCACTTTTTTTTCTACAAAAGCGCCTATGTACATGTTTTACTCTTATATAAAAGAAGCATATGTACACTTATATTTTCAAAAGAAAGAGCGTATATACTTGGAAAAACTTGGAAAAAATAGGTCTAAATACTAAAATTCAAAATGCACAACAAAGATGGAAAGAAAACCAAAAAATAATGGAAAACAAAGAGAAAATCCAATAGTGACTCAAAATGATAGAATCATCAATTAACCTTGTTTTTCTTTTAGTTTTATAAACCAATAATAGTTTTTGAGACTGTTAAGTACATAGATATAAACCAAAGAAATCCCAGGAGGACCCTCAAACACCAAGAGAAGACCCTAGCCAAGAAAAAAGGAAAAAACACCTCTTTATAAGACTTGTACGCGCATGTCACCAAGGGAAGGAGTGTATGTATGTTCCCTTCCTCTTACAAAAAGTGTATGTATGTTACTTTTATTGAAGAAAAATCCACACATTACCCATAATTTCAAGAAAAAATAAGAAAATACTAGATTCAAGGACTAAAAATAAAGGCCTGGGGTTTCTAAAGATTGAACTCAACAACAAAATCAAGAAGCAATAAAGAAAATCAAAGAAAAGCTATGCAAGAACCCTATACTAAACTACAAAGGAGATATACTCCTTAGTATGGTCACCAATTCTTCTTTTGGGGAAAATCCCCTACAGTTGTGGGATAACTACAACAAATCAAAACCATAAAAGATAACAAATTCCAATGATAGCATACATCAAAGATTTTATAACCGATTCAATTGAAATAACTAACTACCATTATAAGGAGAAAAATAAATTTGTTGGTAGTCTTACGTTCGATGTAGTTCCTGAATTTCATAATATTTTCACTCTTTCTGATAGCTTCCTCTACAACCTGCAAAAACTTCAAGCGTACAAGTGTATGAGGAGAGGTAGTTATACTAATAAATACCCGTTAGTTCTGGTAAATGAAAAAGGAAATCAATGCAACTAGTGTCCTAAACAACATATATTAAATACCTGCAAATTATATATTACGAACACAATGTTTCGAAGGAATGAGCATCTTATAAATATTTAACAGTCTATAAATTACATTGTATACATATATTGTTGTGGCACTATCTCGTTGCAAAGACTCTAGGTCCCTCCACCCAAGAGCCTACGATAAAGGTTGGTCTCGACCTTTGATTCACCGAAAGTGTAACATCCCCAGCCACAAATAGGTCAAGCAATGTCACTTCTTGGACGTCTCTCCTTTCTCTGATACCATTTTGTAACGTCCCCAGCCACTAATAGGCCAGGAAACGTCACTTCCTGGATGTCTCTCCTTGCTCTGATACCATTTTGTAGCACCCCTGACCACCTAGGTTGGGCCATGCTATTCCAAATAATGCTCTGATGCCATATATCTATATACATATCTATCTAATGAAAATTAACAGCTATAACATTATGTTCATGCCATTTTTCATGCAGAAATAACATTAAAACATACAGACATTGTACACAGACAATTCTAACAACATTATAACTTGATTTCAAGATACACATCATACAAAGAACAAAGATTCATTACTTATATTTTAATAGATGACCACCAACTGCGTGCATACCTCCCACAAACCTCCCAGCCTTAGACTATGCTACTCGTCACGCTCAGTAGTGGGTCACCCCCGAGCTAGGACTAAACTCCACCAGGAAATGGATTCCTAGCCTTGGCAAGGACAACAGGAAAGTCACATAGATCAAGAGGAAGGATTCTCCCAGGATCCATCTCACACTAACTACCTACAACCTCTCATTCCCCACATGCATGTCCCACCCCAAGAAGTGTGCCCCTTCTCTGCTCAATAGTCCTTTGACTGCCCCACTTACCTTCCAATGCTTCAGCAACAAGCCGAACAAGAATTCTCATATCACTATAGCTGTCATTGGGATCCCTCTGGGAAAATCTCTTGCCCAACAACCTCTCTCACCCGGAGAGAGTTGCTTACAGTCCTGACAACCTTCTTTGTAAGTCCATGGGCCAGACAAACTGCCTCTTTAAACCCACATTTATAACAACCTTCTTCTTCAATCAATCTCATAAGTCAATTCAAGTAAGGGTGATGGAAACAACAAATCTCAGTATAGATCAAATGATGGCAGCAAGCCACGCTCAATCAAGGATATGCGTTAGTAGCAACAACAAAACATTAATGCACGGTACAGGCTTAGGAAAGGTATAGGTGCATTGTGCTTCACAAGAAAATTATGGGGTAGATCAAAATTCCTGTAGGTTCCAAGGTGCGTAAATTATGCAGAGGTCGACGAGGCAGACAATGGCTCATTATGTGAATCCAGAAAGATGGCAGACTTCCCGAGAATGGCGACAGTTACAAGAATGGTGATAGAACCCCCAACAAGCTGGCTTTCCCAACTATAAAATACATGCACCCGGGTTGACACATGTCTTCCTGAAGCTGCATGAGCTCCACTTAACACTTGTTCCCTTTCCCCAGGAACTTAGGACAACACATATTATGTCAACCTTAGCCTTTTGGAAATAATAATATAATATTATCCCTTTAGAGGTAAGCCCTCTAGATTAGCCCCTATTCATAGAAAATTATCCCCTTCCCTTACCCTACCTAGTGGATCTTAGTCCCCCATAACTCTTTCTCTATGGTCAGTATACACACAGCAGTGTAATTTTATTAATGATGTGTGTATTTACATATACAAAAATCAGGCTCACTGGCCTTATGATCTAGGCTCTCCGGCCTAATAAACACATAAGTATTCCAACTTATAAAGACTTGGCTCACCAACCTATAAACATAATTACAATTAAGCAGGGGCTCGGCCTTGGGGTGTTACAATCCCCTCCCCTTATTTTTTCACTATCCTCAGTGCAACTTATTTACACAACAACAAAAAGATTTCAAAAATCTTCAAAAATATGTGGGTGTTATGCCTACATAGCATCTTCATGCTCCCATGTTATGTCCTCAGGACCGTACTAGGTCCACTGGACTTTTACAAGCCCTATCGATCTATTTCGGAGATGATTTATATTTCGGTCCAATATGCACATCAGATGCACCTGAAAAGCGTTTTCTTGCTCCACCTGAATCAAATTCCAATCAATAACATGATTAGCATCAAGTATATATTTCTTAAGAAATGACATATGAAATACATTATGTATAGGCATAGATGAATGAAATGCAAGCATATAAGCTATTGGACCAATCCTCTCTAGGATTTCAAATGGCCCACAATATTTGACTGCCAACTTGGAACATTTTCCCAGCTTTAGGGAACTTCTTTTGGCCTTCACATTCAAGAATACATGATCCCCTACTTTGAATTCCTCGTGAGTTTTGTTCTTATCAGCATAACTTTTCTTCCTGTCTTGGGCAGCCTTCAAATTCTGTTTAATCTTCAACATTTTCTCTTCCATTTCCCTGAGCAACTCTGGCCCAAACACTTCCCAATCAGTTGGGATGTCCCATCTTACAAGGGTGTTTCATTTTCTGCAATAAATTGCTTCAAACAGTCTCATATTCAGTGATGCTAGATACCCATTGTTGTAGGAAAATTCTACCAAGTGTATATAATCTTCCCATTTAGATGGTTTTTCCATCACATACATCCTTAGCATATCCTCTATCACTTGGTTCACCCTTTATGTTTTCCCATTCGTCTTAGGATGATATGTTGTGTTGAAGTTCAAATTTTTTCTGAACCCTTTGAATAACCCCTTCCAAAACTTTGAGGTAAACTTTGGGTCTTTGCTAGACACAATTTTCTTGGGTATGCCAAGCAAGCGTGCTTCCCTCATATAAATATCAGCAACATTGGTTTCCTTTTGAGTAATCTTCAATGGGATAAAATGGGAAGCTTTAGCAAGCTTTTCCACCACCACCATGATTGCATCATGTTTCTTTCTTGTTCGGAGAAATATTTTGATGGAATCCATCATTACAACTTCCCATTTCCACTCAAGAATGGGTAATGATTGTAGAAAACCATCTGGGTGTCTATGTTCATCCTTTACCTTTTGACACTCCAAGCATTTGTAAATAAAATCAACAATCTCCCTCTTCATTCCAGGCATATAATATTAGTTCTTGACTTATGAAACTATTTTATGATATCCTGGGTATCCTGCATAAGGTACATTGTGCATTTATTTTAAAATCACACTACTCAATTCAGGAGAATTGGGTACATAAAATTTGTTTCTGTACAAGAGAATTCTTCCAATTCCCAATTCATAATCCTCAACTTTCTGTTGCATTTTACCTTGTTGTAATTTTGTTACCAATTCCATGTATTGTGTTGGAGCCACCTTTTACAAGTTGTTGAAATGTGATTCTTGAAATCAAAAGTTTACCCCGACATGAAAAGTGGCGATAGCCGCTATAGTCCTAAGTCGTCGTCACCTAACCATTAAGCAAATCTATCACTTTTATTACCTCGCGCTATTGCGCTTCAGGAGTTACAAGTTGCAAGGTTTCCAAACTCCGATATGCGAAGTCGTGAAACAACTTTAAAATTTTACCCAGGTTAGTGTCAGGGGTAAGTCAGTTTAACCCTAGTTAAGCACTGTCGGGGTTTAGCGACTCGACGATCTCTCTCCCAAAAAACTATACCTTCGTAGCCCCGAGTCGTGAAGTCGCAATTTTTATTATTTAAGCATGGGTTAATTAAGAGCTTAAGTCAAATCACGTTTTTCAAAACCAAATTGCATCATCGCAATTTTGGGTTTTCGGGGCTCAAAGGGTAAGAGTGAATTCTCTCGATACGGTGAACGCCGAAAAAGGGGGATTAAAGGCTAAAACAGGCTTAATTAAAGAAGATAAGCAGGATTAATCGATGCATCAATGAAAACTTTAATACGCATCGTCTACGGAGTAATTTTAAATTTTTTTTACGTTGATTCGTGCTATGACTCGTCAAACAATTATGACATTTATTTGGACTACAATGAGGTGGCAGATAGTAGGATCTTGATTTTACAGCTAAATATTTCTTTAAGCAATTTGACTGTTTGGTTCACAAGGACACCAGGGTTTTAAATGACTAAGATAAGGGGTTGTTTCATTATTTCAATTTTATTTCTATATTGCGCATAGAGCTTTTTTCATCAGGATAACTTCTGTTTGTATTTACAATTCTTACTACAGGTGATCTGCATACAGAATTCTCTTTCATCTCTCCACGAAAGGCATTCAAGGCGGTTGTCAAAATTTCAGGTCAGGGCTCTGATGTTGTTTCCGATACTTCACCCCAAAGTATTAATATTGTCAAAACCTAGACATACATCTCCGACATTTTTCAGTCCGAATAAGTAAATTGTTCAGATGATTCCAGCGATAATGAGAAGGATGATTTGGCCACCAAATACAAAATCGTCATTCAGTCAGAAATGCACAAAATAGCGGAAAGACCACGGCTCCTCCCCTATTATGATATGATCGTATGGGCTCTAAACCATGTGGATATCCTGACTAGAACTGTCATCAACGAGTAGAAGGTGATGATAGGGACTTTTATACTAGAACATTTGTAGGCAATGTATCAACTGTCACCCACACCAAACTTCGCGCACAATGTCGAATTTCTGGAAGGTTTCAAGGAGAAGGAAAGCAAGCAATATGGCAGAAACTTGTCCGATCTGATCAAGGATTGGGTTTCGCACCCTGCAAAATTCAGGGCAAATTCTAACTGAATTTATTCAGTCTCCTCCGTAGAGCCACCATTCATGTATATAGAAATGATGGCATGTAGGTTGCATGGGAGGGAGGACACCACACATTGTTTTCTCCCATGGGTGCCTCTGATTCATACAGTCATTGAAGGTCTTTCTTTCGACTAGGACAAACTATTATCGGATAGTTTAACTAGTCGAATTAATGAATATCGAGCGCAGAAGGCGAGTGGGAAAGCAACTTCATTTTTCATGTTCGCCTACATCATGGACGCCATTTGTTTCATGATGCCTTTCCCTCTAATGAGTTGGATTTGGACTCCATCTAGTAAAAAACCCATCCATGTATACCACTCGAAGCTTTGGGAGGATAAGGCCAAAGAATTCATCTACGAGATCTTCAACTGGGTAATGGTGCCACTGCATGTCGCCATTTTTGGCTAGACGCCTCCCAAGATATCAGATAGCGTTGTGACCAGCCTAAGCAGTGTGGAAGATTGGTATCTAGAGGTGAAATTTTTGTATATCAGGGTTTTCGGCACCTCTGTCCCTCCATATGCCCTCCCGTTATTCCTGCTAGATAAGCTATTGTGTCGTGAGATCGCTAGACAGTCTGTGCTCGGCAGGATAAGTAAGGAGCTCAAAGGAGTATCGAAGAAGGTATGGTCTCCCTTCCCTATTCATATTGGTGCATATTCCTTGTTAGATTTTTTCCACGCCAAAGTCGAGGCTACAACTCTAGAAGAAATGAAGCTAGTAGACATTGAGTTTAAGAAGCATGACCCTACTAGGATTGTGAGAAATCACCTAGCAAGTTGCGGCCTGAAGAGGTATGAACACGAGGATTCCCTGCATGATGAAATATTCCAGGGTGCAAGGTCCTTCACGGAAGTCCTAGGCCGGATTCAAGCCTTGCCACCTGAAGACATGGCTGAATTTTTGAAATTTCGGGAACACCGACAGAGTTGACTCCCCCAGATTTTACAGGGTGAAGCCCCAGAGGTTCCAGTTACAAAGAAAACGGGAGCCAAAGGTGCAAAGGACTCAATTCCTAGCGGGGATAAGGACCAAGGAAAAAACTGGGAGGCTGGAACCTCAGATCTAGGAGCCGAAGGCCCCCAGAAGCAGGAAGGAAACCCCGAAAAGGGCGCGCCAGGCAAGCAGGCCCAAGGCCAAGTGGAGATACCTTCATAGGGATCGGGTGACTCACTTCCACTCACGCCAAATGAGTCGGTTACAGAAGTCACCCTGAAACAAACATCCAAGCAAATTGGCAGTCTGATTGCTATTGTCACACCCTTGCAGTTCACAAAGGGGAATCCTGACGAGGGATTCATTTTCAATGAAGAACTGATGCCTATTTCTGTAGAGGAGTTGCCTCCCAACGAATTTTTCTTTGCCAAGAAAAGAAAGGTCATGGTAAGGCAAGGATTTTATCAAAAAGAGGGCGTAGTAGCTAAAAAATTTAAAATCAAGATAGATGGGAAGGCCACAAAAGAGGAAAAATTTGCAGAGGAGATAGTCGGGACGCTAGGGGCTTATGCTACAGCCAATCAGTACTCAGTTGGGACTTTGACGGCCCAGTTGAAATGAAAGAACCTCCTGATCAGTAAATTGGAAGCTAAGGTAGCTACTGCCGAAGCGAATGTCAGGGACGAGGTGAGCAGGAGCCTTGAGGAAGCCCGAACAATCGACTTGCATGAAATTGAGAAGCTCAGGTCCAACCTCGATCATGTGTGCCAGTCGACGCAAACTAGCCAAACACAGGTAAGCCAGCAGCGGCAACAGATTATAGAGTTGCAGTTGAAATTGGAGGTGGCCGAGAAACAGGTTGTAGACATAGAAATGTTCAGATCGCAGGCCGTTGAAATCCGACATAAGTTACTTACGGCTCAACAAAACTTGCTGGCAAAGGTGAGAACCATTCAAAACCATTTCTGGATGATAGAGAAGATATTAGAGAACATTTCTTTGAGAGAAAGAGAATTCGGGGAAACACGGGTCGCTTTCCAAGATGTTGTTATAGCTATAGCGAAGATAGAGACGGTCAAGACCTCAAAATTATCCATCGTGGAACAAACCAGAGGTAATATCCTACTAAAGGTCTAGGAGCACAACATATCGAAAAGCAGGGGGAGAGCTAACGAAGTAAATAATTTTTGTTAGGAAACGTTCTCTTTAATAAGCAAAGGTTTGCTAGATCTTGATAAGGAGATCAATGTTGGGACACTGGGTAAAATCAATATAGCTAAACATCTATTGGACATCAAAGAAAACATGGAGGAGCAGCAAGTGGAGATATCCCAGATCAACCAGGTTGATATGACCCAAATGGACAAATGGCTAGTATAGCCAAATTTACAATTATTCTCCATCATCGCAGAGTATTGACAAGTGGGAAAGAGTTTACCACATCTGGCGAACAATTTCTACACTCTTGAAGCGAGCGACCAAGTAGAGCCTTCTAGGTTGATAGCCCAGCTGGTGGAGAGGTGCATCACTTGCACCGAGCAGGCAAAAGGGTAAGCTTATGGTGTCAAATAATGACATATGTCTGCCTATTCTATTTTTAGAACCCAAAGAGTAAAGAGAGGAAGGTTCTTTGCCCACAAGAAGGAGGACAAAGAAAAATAAGTGAAATGCATAAATTTCCCATTTTTGTAACCAAAAACTTCTGGAACGATTGAGATTCTAGCGCTTAGAAGTTTGTATAAATATGCATTTTGAAGTGAGAATAAGGGCTGGACCTTTCTTGGCCGATTTTAATAGAGACTTTCTTTCTCTTGAAAATTAATACAAAGCAATCTGAAGATTCCTGATTCCATGAAGACCGAGTTATGATTTTTGTTTTCTCTGTTATCTTATATTAAGTTTCATTTCACATATACATTTTTTATGAATTCTTAGCTACAATTTAGTTCAACTTCTATTGTGGTGACCAACTTTTAGTCGTCTAATCACTTGCAGTTTTTCCTCTGTATCGGCTATCAGCAGGTACAAGACCTGTGAACTTTTTATACCTCTATATTTTATGCTTCGTCAGATTACTTCTTGCCTTTTTCTTCTTATGTTTACAGGGCGAGATTCTCCCTTGATAGGAGCCTCACATTGTCGACTGCTTAATGTTTTCTCACATTTCATACATGATTCTTTAAAAAGTTAACTCAGTTACGGGAGAAGGCCTTTGTTTTGTGTTCTATATTTAACATCAGATTTTGAAAGTTCTCTTTTATACGGTTAAAGAAGAAATTGAAGTGGCATTTTAAACCTCGAACTTTCTTTTCATTTTTTGTTCCTCCATGACTGTTCCCTTTGCAAGACAACCCAACATTGAACCCAGCCTATCAGATCAAACCAGCATCTCTTTGAACCTATTTGACACCATACTTAAAACCGCCATCACCTGGGTCGAACTCGAATGTTCATGGGCCGCAATTGAATGGGATATCAGCATCCAGGAACGTTTGGAAGCAAGAAAGAGACAACTTAGAAATTATCCTTAGCTTCCCTTTTCCAGAGGGTTGATTTTTTCCCCTTTTTATCTTTTACTCACTTTTGGATGCCTAGACCCTGTACTTTTTAGCCTTAAGTACAGACTCTGGAACAAAATCTTTCTGGGGTTGTTGTCGGGGAATGAAGTTACGAAACCTATTCCCTGGGAGAATGACATTTTTGCAAGTTTATACCCTTTGATAGTGAACAAAGAGTGAACACCTTATAAAGGCTATTTTTATCATTCACTTGGCGACTCCATGTTTAAGTAAGCTGGCATCCGGTCAAAGGAACACCAGACAAAACCCGGATGGTAAACAAACCACGCCCATTTTCGATCCCGAAAAAATACTGAAAACATGAGGTTCCTTTAATCCAACCACTACGGTCTACTAGCTTAGGTACGCACAACCCAAAGCTAAGATTCCTTTTGAACCTCTAACTTTGCATGAACCCCCCCTAAAACCCTCAACCCAACTTTATCTCTCCCTGAAGTCAAAAATGAAATTCATTTGACCACTTCTGGCGTACACGAAGGTGAAAATTCCTCAGTAATTTTAACAGCGAGTGATATCCCGCCAACTCTTCAGTTAGATTTCCCAATATCGTAGAGTCTCAAAGAGTATACCATATACTCAAATTTCCATGCCCGCGGGTTCCCCTGATTACATCTCTTGCAAATCTGAGGAACCAAGCCCTCGCATTCCTTTTCCCCATTCTTCAATTTTCTCGTCTCTCGAAAAAGCTAAAGATTCTCTTTTAGTGTTCCAGAACCCTCTGTATAACACACCATTTTCCTATCCAATAGTATCGATAGCAGTTGCAAGAGGGGGAGGTGGAGGGGTTTTAGGAGGAGGAGGGCGGGGCTAAGGGCCGCCCTCGCCTCCCATGGTTTTCACTAAATTAGCTGCCAGATATGCACCTCTAGTCCTGCCTGTCCCTCTTCATGACCTTCCTGAAAACTACATGAAAAACTTACCTAAATTTACAGGGGAAGGGGACCTAACTGTAGCAGAACATATAAATTTATTTGATCAGTTCACAGATATCCTAGGTCTCAAACACGAAGACGTATATTTAAGGTTATTAGTTCAGACTTTCGAAGGACAGGTACGAGCCTAGTTTCGAAGTCTACCCACGGGTTCGATATTATCCTATGATGCCCTAGAAGACACTTTTCTTAGACAATGTGGTGAAAGAAAAGATCATTTTTACTATTTGACCGAGTTCGGGTCTTTAAAGAAAAGAAAATTGGAAACTGTTATGGAATTCATTCAAAGGTTTAACAAGTTATATAATAAGATCCCAGTCGAAGTTAAACCATCCCAATCTGCAACCAAGGTAACCTTTGCGGGAGCCTTCGAACCTGATTTCTCACTTCTGTTGAGAGAAAGGAGAGGGGATACCCTGACCCGAATGCAAGATGATGCCATAGAGATTGAATCTAACATGATGGATTCTAGCAAATTAAAAACAAAACTAGAAATGGGAAACTGAGAAACCAAACGTTTTAGGGAACAAGCGGGACCCTCAGAGCCTAGTAGATCCTCAGACGATAAAATGGATGATATGGCTAGGATAATTAAAGAGCTATAAAATAAGATTTCCAGAATGGAGCTAGATCAATCCAAGGCACATCCTTTCATTAAAAGGGAATTCATAAGAAACCCCAACCCTCAAAATCAACAAAGACAGATTAAAAATGAAGACCAGAAAATTCAAACTCCTTTAAAAAATGAAAATTTTATAGGAGGGAACGACCTACAAGATTTCGAGGATCTGGAAGAAGACATGACAAAATTGGGTGACGACTGCACACAGCCTTATTTAACTAAATAATATTACAAGGATTCCTTAGACACTCAACAACCATCAAATAAAGGTGATGACATAAACAACACTGATGTTTATGTCTATCAACAAATGACCGATTTTATAATGGTCGAGGTCCAACAAAACTACAACCTGAGGCCTAAAAACAAACCTTTGTCGACTCCTCAACCCAAGAAAATTCTTCCTAGAGGTGAAATATACGAGCTTTCCCCAAAGGAGACTGAGATACCTAATAAAAAAAGAAAAGGGGTAGATTCGCAGAATCCCAAAGTAAAAGAGGTTGAGACCCAACCAAAAGAAATTAAGACAGCTGAAGCACATATACCAGTAAATAAACTCATGGGAAATAAATCAGCACAAACAAATAAGTTAGAAAAGAAGGAGTCTGAGGTTTCGACCAGAGAAATGGACAAAGGTGGTGGAGGTTTCAGCCTTGAAAATGAGATAAATAAGATCAAAATACCAATCCCTCTGGTCGAATTAGCAAAGAATCATGTGTATCGAAAGAAGATAACCAAAATGATAGGTTTTTTGGATCTAGAGAGTCACTCTGACGTGATAAACTTGTAATATGATAAGCCTAATATCACTTTTGGTCCACATTTTGAGGGTGCCAGAGACACCATAGCTCCCTTCTATATTACTCTGAATGTGCATAATCGACTGTTGCATAACTGCATGCTCGATTTTGGAGCCTCGCATAATGTAATGCCCAAGTCTATTATGGACAGACTAGGCCTCGAGATCACCAGGCCTTATGGAGACCTCTACTCTTTTGATTCAAGGAGAGTTAAGTGCATGGGTATGATAAAATATTTAGTAGTAACTCTTGCACAGGTTCCGGTGAAAAGTGTCCTGATGGATGTAGTTATCGTCAATATACCTCTGAAGTATGGCTTGCTACTATCTAGGTCGTGGGGAGCCAAACTTGGGGGGTAGGTAGTGGGGAGTGAAGTATTTACTTGGCTATATAGGGAAACGAGGATAGCATACATAGTGAGCGACCCATAGAATCCTAACAATTATTTTGTTTATGTTGTTGATCAAGAACTAGGGAATTGTATTTTGTCTTTTGATGATGGTGTAAATAGCTGTACATAAGACAATTACATAAATGAAAATGAATCAGGAAAGATAGACGAGAATATGTATAGCACTGTAATTTGGAAAATGTTTTTTGACGGTGCCTTGTCATATGAAGGAGCAGGTGCAGGAGTATTGTTTGTAGCACCTGAAAATGAATTTGTGATTCCTTTCTCTTACAGGCTTCAGTGGGATATAGACTACACCAATAACGTATGTGAGTATGAGGCTCTAGTCTTAGGGTTTGAAGCTTCCAGGAAGCTGAACATAAAGAAATTGGAAGTATACGGAGATGCAGAGTTGATAGTGAAACAGATAAATCGACAATACCAGGCCAAACACCCAAGATTAAGATCTTACAGGAATTGAGCCTGGGATTTAATAGAAAATTTATTCTCATCGGTAAATGTTCATTTCATCCTATGCTCTGAAAACTTGCAAGCCGATTCATTAGCCAAAGTAGCCTCAATGTTTTCCCCCCCTATAGCTTTCAAGATAAGGTACCACATAGAGGTGAGGAGCATACCTTCCATACCAAACAACATCCAACACTATCAAGTGTTTGAGGATGACGAACAAATCAGGAAGTTCCTCGAAATGGCGGACGACTTCGTCAAAACTCACATTGACCAAGAAAACCAAAACAACCACACATGGATCATGCAAGAGGGAGAGGATCCTCAGGGGTTCCAGGAAAATATCGCTAATCATCGCATGTTAGTTTTAAAGAACAACTAGATTCCAAAGGGACTAATCCCTCTGGAGAGACTGTTCGACCAAAATGATATGCCCTTAAAATCATCTTTGCAACCCCAACCTAAAGAGGTTGAAGACTGCGACATAAGGACCGAAGAGGAGCCTAGGATAGTAAAAATATCAAAGTAACTTCCTCCCGAGGTAAAAAGAAAGTATAAAGACTTACTCGAGCAGTATAAAGACATTTTTGCTTGGTCATACGAAGAGATGAGAACCTATGACACCACTACGATTGAACACAAGATACCCCTAAATCCTGGTGTCAAACCTTTCAGACAAAAACTCAAACAAATCAATCCTATTTTATTGCCCGTGGTCAAAAGGGAAGTCAAAAAACTCTTGGACGCAAAGATAATCGTACCATTGAGA
This sequence comes from Picea sitchensis, assembly GCA_010110895.2. Taxonomy (NCBI): domain Eukaryota; kingdom Viridiplantae; phylum Streptophyta; class Pinopsida; order Pinales; family Pinaceae; genus Picea; species Picea sitchensis. Next base: position 39,134 of record SNQJ01S0072508.1, read on the forward strand.
TACTCTGACTGGGTAGAAAACCTTGTCCCGGTTAGAAAGAAAAGTGGGGAGATCGGATTGTGTGTTGATTTTAGAAATTTAAATAAGTCCTCCCTCAAGGACAATTACCCTCTACCCAAAATGGATCACATTTTAGAAAAATTAGTTGGGGAAAATAGGATGTCGATGATCGACGGGTTTTCTGGGTACAATCAAATTGTTGTCAATGAGCACAATAAAGAAAAAACAGCCTTCACCACCCCTTGGGGTACATTTATGTATGACAAGATTCCCTTTGGTTTAATGAATGCAGGTGCTACTTTCCAACATGCTATGGATATCACTTTCATCGGTGAAAGGGACAAATTTGTGGTTATCTATCTTGATGATCTAACCATTTTTTCTAAATCCAATGAAGATCATCTGATACATCTCAAGCAGACGTTTGAGAAATGCCGCAGGTTTGGTTTGTCTTTAAACCCCAAAAAGTCTCACTTTGCTATGCAAGAAGGTAAACTCTTGGGCCATATTGTGTCTCGAGATGGAATTAAAATTGATCCTAAAAGAGTTGAAGCTATAGACACAATAAATATCCCTAGGAATGTAAAAGAGATTCAGTCATTCTTAGGAAAAATAAACTTTTTGAGGAGATTTATCCCAAACTTTGTTGAAATCATGAAGTTGATCACATATATGCTAAAGAAGAACAACGAAGTGAAATGGACAGAATAAGACAAAGCATCGTTTTCATGCATCAAGAAGGTTATAAGAGAGGCACCCATACTGGCAAGCCCTGATTATCTAAAATATTTTTTGATTTTCTCGTTCTCCTCTGAACACACACTTGTCGTGATACTCCAAAAAAATGAAGAAGGTTTCGAGCAACCAATAGCCTTTTTTAGCAAAAGTCTTAGAGACGCTGAACTCAGATATGATATAATGGAAAAGTAAGCATATGCTATGGTGAAGGTGTTAAAGGATTTCAGAACCTACGTGTTACATTCCATGGTAATTTCCTACGTACCCACTAGTCCCGTAAAAGACATCTTGGTTCAGTTCGACAATGATGGGAAAAGGGGACAGTGGCTTGCTAAAATTCAAGAATTTGACCTGGAGATAAAACCGACGAGACTAGTAAAGGGACAAGGTTTGGCTAAGCTCTTAGTCGAATCCAATTTTAGAGCTCTCGGGATAAATGGCCTATAGGGATGTGAAGAGTGTGTGGACACAAACGAGATCGATGAACAATTAACTACCATCAGAATCGAAGAGAAGTTCGTCTCATCAGATTGGTATAAAGACATAGTGTCCTACCTGCTGACCTTGAAGTGCCTGAGTGACTTATCTCCATCTAAAGCCAGGACGCTAAAGCTGCATGTGGTGAAGTACTATATATCTGAAATCCAATTGTATTAGAAAGACCCACTAGGCTTCCTGTTGGTTTGTTTAGTTGAATCAGAAACAGAGAAGGTCATAAAAAAATTTCACGAAGGAGTGTGCGGAGGACATCACGCCTGGAGGGCAATGGCTTATAATATCCTGAGAGCAGGATATTATTGGCCCAAACTATTCCCAGATGTCAATGCCAAAGTCAGAGCCTGTAACCCTTGCCAACTGTTTGCAGGAAAGCACAAACTCCCAGGGCTACCGTTGGTTCTGGTCAAAACGGAAGCCCCTTTTCAACAATGGGGACTAGATTTTATAGGCAAAATTAACCCTCATTCTAGCGCTCAACATAAATGGATCATGACTGCTACAAATTACCTCACCAAATGGGTGGAGGCTATTCCAACTAGAAAGGCAATGGATTTGGTGGTAATGGATTTCCTAGAAGAGAACATTTTGTCTATATTTGGCTGCCCCCGAAAGATAGTCACAAATAATGCCCAAGATTTTAAATCTATGGCTATGGTCAGCTTTTGCCAAAAGTACAATATCATGATCGGTCATTCCATGGCATATTACCCCCAAGGAGATGGCCTAGCCAAGTCTTCAAACAAGAGTCTAATCTCTATAATTAAGAAAGTGTTGAGCGAAAACAAAAAATCTTGGCATGTGCACTTGAAATACGCTTTATGGGAAAATCAGATAGGTACAAAAAAATCTATCGGCACTTCTCCTTTCCAAATGGCATACGGGACCGACGTAGTATTACCTGTAAATATAGTGCTTCTCATAATGAAACTTTGGCAAGATGAGAAAGAAGAACCAAATCATGTCACAAGAAGAATAAACCAGTTGATTGAAGTCCAACAGCACAGGGCCGAAGTGGGTGAAAAGTTGCAGAAATACCAGGACAACATGAAAACGTTATTCAATCATAAGGCCAAGGACAGAGAATTTCTCCCCGACGATTTTGTTTTGAAATGGGATGCTAGGAAGGAAGACTTGGCAAAACATGGTAAATTTGATCATATCTGGTACGGACCATTCAAAGTCACATCTCCTGAAGGAAAAAAATTCTTTCTATTAGAGAATCTGGATGGTAAAATCCTCAACGCCCCTGTCAACGGGCGTTATTTAAAGCACTATATGCAATAAATGGTTTCTAAAATTTCCATTGTATATACCGGTTTGTGTTTTCCTTTTTATTTCAGAATTTTTCTCTAGTAAGTCTACTTTCATCACAAATAAAATAGGTCCGTGTTTTTCTAGAAGTAGGGATATGAAATTTTCAACGCATTCAATTCTTTTATAGCCCTGATACTCTTCATGTTGTTCCCTTGCAGGATCCCGGCTTGCAGCCCAAATGAGAGAAAGGAATAAACAGACGGTCATATACCGGAGAATCAATTCACCGAAAACAGGTGATAGAATTTTTTTTTTCCATTATTTTAGAAGAGAACGAAATGGTAAGGAAAAGGTACGAGTTCTGGAGATGTATGTTTTTCAAACAAGCATCGCTAAAGTGCCATAACGGTCTCATAAGTATGTTGTTTTTTCCTGATATGTCATTAAAAGAACGACTTCTTACTCTGGGTCCTAAAAGTTTCACCCGGATAAAGATAGGAGGAAATTTAATTAAGCAGAGGGAGTAAAGCGTCTCTGAGAAAGGGTTCCAAGAGTCAGGTGTAATCCATGACCTCTATTTTTTCGAAGTCCAGGCCTTTCTCCGTCGCCCTTTTTCTTTCCTCAGATTTACCTTCTTCAAAACCAGACACCTTTCCGTGTTTCCTACAGGGGAGAAGAGGTTACGTTTTATCTTTGGAAGCTGGAAAACAGATCTTATAAAGTAAGCGAGCCCTCATAAACTCCTCAGTCTCCTACTAAACAAAGTTATGCGTAGGTTGATCCTGAATCTTCTAGGTTTTTTAACAGTCTTCGAAGGATTGGGGCTTTCTCAAAGGAAGGCCCCCGGAAGTAATTTTTCTCATTTTCCCTGCGGGCTAAGGTGTTTTGAAAGTTAAGAGAAGGTTGGTGTCGAGTAATCAAAGAAAGTTGACAGACCTCCACTGCGAATATTACACAAATATCATCCCTAGTATGCCTTATACAAACTGATTGCCCCCACTTCGTGTTTTAAAAAAGTAAAATATAAGACAGATGGTGAAAGGAAATTCATATTTGATTGCCCCCATCTAGTCCAAGAAGACGATGAAAGAAAATTCACAAATGATTGCCCTCATCTCAGCATTTAAATGCATAATTATGATTCAAAGTGGTGAAACGAAATTCAGTAAAAAGGGCCAGATTACTTCACCGGGGTATTGAAAAGGCTCGCTGGCAGTGAAGCAATATATGAGATATCTGTAAGGTTGTCACACGTAATTTTCACTCCACTCTAGTAACCATCCTTTTCGAAACCGAATTTGCACCCCAAGTTCAGACAGGACCACCCCGTTCAAAAGAAAGAAATTTACTTCGTTTGATGCAAGCCAAAATCCGTAGGATCTGTTGAATTTCCTAGGATTGTTTCGATTATATTAAAGCATACCTGAATTCAGTATCAAGAAGGAGAAAGTCATCAATAAGGATGCAACTGAGTTTAGAACATGGTTGAATGTTGAAAAGCTTCTCAGAGGTAAATTTGAAATCTCTTTTTCCCTCTGTATCCCATTCCTAAAGAAAGTTTCGCAGAAAGAAACCAATGACTCCATTTACGCAATACAGACACGTGGTCTATTGTTCTTCTCGTCTCGTAGGAAGACGGGATCCCTAGTTGGAGCCTATGTTGGAGCCTCCTTTTACAAGTTGTTGAAATGTGATTCTTGAAATCAAAAGTTTACCCCGACATGCAAAGTGGCAATAGCCGCTATAGTCCTAAGTCATCGTCGCCTAACCATTAAGAGAATCTATCACTTTTATTACCTCACACTATCGCGCTTCAGGAGTTACAAGTTGCAAGGTTTCCAAACTCCGATATGCAAAGTCGCGAAATAGTTTTTAAATTTTACCCAGGTTAGTGTTAGGGGTAAGTCACTTTAACCCTATTTAAGCACCGTCGGGGTTTCGCGAAGTCGCGATTTTTATTATTTAAGCATGGGTTAATTAAGAGCTTAAGTCAGATCACTTTTTTTAAACTAAATCGCATCATCACGATTTCGGGTTTTGGGAGCTCAAAGGGTAGGAGTGAATTCTCCCGATATGGTGAACGCCGAAAAAGGGGGGATTAAAAACTAAAACAGGCTTAATTAAAGGAGCTAAGAAGGATTAATTGATGCATCAATGAAAACATTAATACGCACCGTCTGTGGAGTAATTTTAAATGTTTTTTATGTTGATTTGTGCTATGACTCGTCAAACAATTATGGCATTTATTTGGACTACAACGAGGTGACAGATAGTAGGATCTCACTTTTACTGCTAAATCTTTCTTTAAGTGATTTGACCATTTGGTTCGCAAGGACACCAGGGTTTTAAATGACTAAGATAAGAGGTTGTTTCATTATTTCAATTTTATTTCTATATTGCACACGGATATTTTTTCATTGGGATAACTTCTGTCTATATTTACAATTCTTACTACAGGTGATCTGCGTATAGAATTATCTTTCATGGCTCCACGAAAGGCGTTCAAGTCAGCCGCCGAAATTTTAGGTTGGGGCTCTGATGTTGTTTCTGATACTTTACCCCGAAGTATTAATACTGTCAAAACCTGGACATACATCTCCGACATTTTTCAGTCTGAATCGGTAAATTGTTCAGATGATTCCAGCGATAATGAGAAGGATGATTTGGCCACCAGATACAAAATCGTCATTCAGTCAGAAATGCACAAAATAGTGGCAAGACCACGGCTCCTCCCCTATTATGATATGATCAGATGGGCGCTAGACCATGTGTATATCTCGACCAGAACTGTCATCGACGAGTAGAAGGTGACGATTGGGACTTTTAGACCAGAACATTTGCAGGCAATGTATCAGTTGTCACCCACACCAAACTTCACGCACAATGCCAAATTTCTGGAAGGTTTCAAGGAGAAGGAATGCGAGCAATATGGCAGAAACTTGTTTGATATTATTAGGGATTGGGTTTCTCACCCCGCAAAATTCAGGGCAGATTCTAATGGAATTTATTCAGTCTCCTCCTTAGAGCCACCATTTAGGTATATAGCAATGATGGCCTGTAGGTTGTATGGGAGGGAGGAAACCACACATTGTTTTCTCCCATGGGTGCCTCTGATTCATATAGTCACTGAAGGTCTTTCTTTCGACTGGGCCAAGTTATTGTTGGACAGTTTAACTAGTCGAATTATCGAATATCGAGCACAGAAGGTGAGTGGGAAAGCAACTTCATTTTTCATGTCCGCCTACATCATGGATGCCATTTGTTTCATGACGCCTTTCCCTCTAATGAGTTGGAGCTAGATTCCATCTAGTATAGAGCCCATCCATGTCTACCACTCAAAGCTTTGGGAGGATAAGGCCAAAGAATTCATCTACGAGATCTTCAATTGGGTAATGGTGCCACTGGATGTTTCCATTTTTGGCCAGTTGCCTCCCAAGATATTAGATAGCGTTGCAACCATCCTAAGAAGTGTGGCAGATTGGTATCTAGAGGCAAAATTTTTGTATATCAGTGTTTTCGGCACCTATGTCCCTCCATATCTGTCCCGCTATTCCTTCCAGATAAGCTATTGTTCTGTGAGATCGCCAGACAGTCGGTGCTCGACGGGATAAGAAAGAAGCTCAAAGAGGTATCAAAGAAGTTATGGTCACCCTTCACTATTCGTATTGATGCATATTCCTTGTTTGATTTTGGCCACGCCAAATCTGAGGCTGCGTCTCCGGAAGAAATGAAGCTGGTAGACATTGAGTTTAAGAAGCATGCCCCTAGTAGGATTGTGAGCAATCACCTGGCAAGTTTTGTCCTGAAGAGGTATGAACACGAGGATTCCCCACTTGACGAAATATTCCGGGGTGAGAGGTCCTTCGTGGAATTCTTAAGCTGAATTCAAGCCTTGCCACCTGGATACATGGCCGAATCTTTGAAATTTTGGGAACACCAACAGAGTTGTCTCCCCCAGATTTTACAGGGTGAAGCCCCAGAGGTTCTAGTTACAAATAATATGGGAGCCAAAGGTGCAAAGGACTTGAGTCCTAGTGGGGAGAAGGACCAAGGAAAAACCAGGGAGGCTGTAACCTCAAAGCTAGAAGCCAAAGGCCCCCAGAAGCAAGAAGGAAACCCCGAAAAGGGAACGCAAGGCAAGCAGGCCCAAGGCCAAGCAGAGATATCTTCGCAGGGATCAGGCGACCCACTTCCGCTTGCGCCAAACAATATGGTTACGGAATTCACCCTGAAACAAACATCCAAGCAAATCGACAGTCTGATTGCTATTGTCACACCCTTACATCTCACAAAGGGGAATCCTGAAGAGGGATGGATTTTCAGTGAAGATCTGACGCCTATTTTTGTAGAGGACCTGCCTCCCAACGAATTTTTCTTTGACAAGAAAAGAAAGGTCGTGGTAAGGCAAGGATTTTATCAAAAATAGGGTGCATAAGCTAAAAAAATTTAAATCACGACAGATGGGAAGGCCGCGAAAGGGGAAAAATTTGCAGAGGAGATAGTCTAGACGCTAGGGGCTTATGTTATAGCCAATCAGTACTCAGTTGGGACTTTGACGGCCCATTTGAAACGAAAGAACCTCCTGATCAGTAAATTGGAAGCTAAGGTATCTACTTTCGAAGCGAATGTCAGGGATGAGGTGAGCAGGAGCCTGGAGGAAGCCCAAAAAACTGACCTGCGTGAAATCGAGAAGCTCAGGTCCGACCTCGAGCAGGTGCGTTAGTAGGTGCAAACTAGCCAAACACAGGTAAGCCATCAAGGGCAACAGATTATAGAGTTGCAGTCGAAATTGGAGGTGGACGAGAAACAAGTTGTAGACATAGAAATGTTCAGATCGCAGGCTGTCGAAATCCAACATAAGGTACTTACAGCTCAACAAAACTTGTTGGAAAAGATGAGAACCATTCAAAACCATTTCTGGATGATAGAGAAGATATTAGAGAACATTTATTCAAGAGAAAGAGAAGTTGGGGCAGAATGGGTCGCTTTCTAAGATGTTGTTATAGCTACAACAAAGATAGAGATGGTCAACACCTCAAAATTATCTATCATGGAACAAACTAGAGGTAATATCCCGTTGAAGGTATGGGAGTAGAACATATTGGAAAGAAGGGGGAAAGCTAATGAAGTAAAGAATTTTTGTGAGGAAACATTCTCTTTAATAAGAAAAGGTTTGGTAGATCTTGATAAGGAGATAAGTGTTGGGACACTGGGAAAAATAAATATAGCTAAATATCTGTTGGACATCAAAGAAAACATGGAGGAGCAACAAGTGGAGATATCCCAGATCAGCCAGGTTGATATGACCCAAATGAACAAATGGCTAGTACAACCAAATTTACAATTATGCTCCATCATCGCAGAGGACCGACAAGTGGGAAAGAGTTTACCACAGCTGGCGAAGAATTGCTACACTCTTGAAATGAGCGACCAAGCAGAGCCTTCCAGGTTGATAGCCCAGTTGGTGGAGAGGTGCATCACTTGCACTGAGTAGGCGAAAGGGAAGGCTTCTGGTGTCAAATAATGACAGATGTATGTCTGTTCTATTTTTAGAAACCAAAGAGTAAAGAGAGGAAGGTGCTTTTCCCGTAGGAAAGAGGACAAAGACAAAGAAGTGAAACGCATAAATTTCCCATTTTTGTAACCGAAAACTTCTGGAATGATTGAGATTCTAGCGCTTAGAAGTTTGTATAAATATGCATTTTGAAGTGAGAATAAGGGTTGTACCTTTCTTGGCTGATTGTAATAGAGACTTTCTTTCTCTTGAAAATTAATACAAAGCAATCCAAAGATTCCTGATTCTGTGAAGACTGAGTTATGAGTTTTGTTTTCTCTATTATCTTATATTAAGTTTAATTTCACATATATATTTCTGATGAATGCTTAGCTACAATTTAGTGCAACTTCTACTATGGTGACCAACTTTTAGTCGTCTAATCGCTTACAGTTTTTCCTCTGTATCGGCTATCAGCAGGTACAAGACCTGTGAACTTTTTAGATCTCTATATTTTATGCTTCGTCAGATTACTTATTGCCTTTTTCTTCTTCTGTTTACAAGGAGAGATTCTCCCTTGATAGGAGCCTCGCATTGTCGACTTCTTAATGTTTTCTCACATTTCATACATGATTCTTTAAAAACTTAAATCAGTTACGGGAGAAGGCCTTTGGTTTGTGTTCTATCTTTAACATTAGATTTCGAAAGTTCTCTTTTATACGGTTAAAGAAGAAATTGAAGTTGCATTTTAAACTTCGAACTTTCTTTTAATTTTTTGTTCCTCCATGACTGTGCCCTTTGCAAGACAACCCAACATTGAACCCGACCTATCGGATCAAACCAACGTCGCTTTGAACCGATTTGACACCATACTTAAGACCGCCATCACCTGGGTCGAACTCAAATGTTCATGGGGTGCAATTGAACGGGATATCAACATCCAGGAATGTTCGGAAGCAAGACAGAGACAACTTAGAAATCAGCCTTAGCTTCCCTTTTCCAAAGGGTTGATTCTTTCCCCTTTTTATCTTTTACTCACTTTCAGATGCCTAGACCCTGTACTTTTTATCCTTAAGTATAGACTCTGGAACAACATACTGCAAATCTGATTTTGCAGCCTCCATAATTCTGTCTTTCAAATCTGATTGGTACATTATAATGGTTGTAGAATGAAACTCATGCACTCTTATGTTGAGTGCATCAACCTCTTTGTTCTCTTTCCCCTTGATATTATTTATATCAAAGTCATATTCATAGAGGAATTATAACCATCTACTTTTCCTAGCATTCAAAGTAGGTTGATCAAACAAATACTTCATACCATTATGGTCTGTCCTTGGCTCAAACCTCTTTCCCATGAGGTAGTGTATCCACTTCTCCAAAGCGTGCACTATGGCTACCAACTCCAAATAATGAGTGGAATAGAGCCTTTCATTCTCTTTAAATGTTATGGAATCAAAAAATATTACACATCTGTTCTGACTAAGGACTCCTCCAAATCCTTCTTTGCACGCATCTGTGAAAACCACGAAATCTTCATTCAAATCTGCAATCTTCAGAATTGGAGCGCTGGTTAAAAGATTCTTCAATTGTTGGAATATATTTTCACATTCTTATGTTCATTGAAACGTATTCCCCTTCCTTTGCAAGGAAGTGATTGGATAAGATATTATCGAAAACCCTACAATGAACCTTATGTAGTAGCCCGCTAGACCCATGAAGGATCTGACTTCTGTCACATTCTTAGGTTATGTCTGACCTCTAATGGCTTCTATCTTCTCAGGATCCACTACTATCCCAGCTTCAAATATGATATGCCCCAAATAGTGAATTTTGTTTTGATAAAATGAGCACTTGCTCAATTTGGCATACATCTCATGCTCTCTTAGAACTTGCAACACCATCCTCAAATGATGTTCATGCTCTTCTTCCGACTTGGAATATACAACGATGTCATATAAAAATACAATGACAAACTTGTCCAAATATTCTCAGAAAACAACATTCATTAGGCACATGAAAACAACTGGTGCATTTGATAACCCAAATGGCACCACTGTGAACTCATAATGACCATACCTTGTCCTAAATATGGTCTTGTTGATATCTTCATCTTTAATCCTTACCTGATGGTATCCTGGCCTGAGATCTATCTTTTAAAATATCCTTGCATCCCTCAATTGCTCGAAGAGATCATCAATCCTTGGTAGAGGATACGTGTTCTTTATAGTTACCTTGTTCAACTGTCTGAAATCAATGCACAATCTCAATGTCCCATCTTTCTTCTTCACGAACACGATTGGGGCACCCCAAGGTGACACACTTGGTCGTATATACCCCTTCTTCAGAAGTTCTTTAAGATGCATTTGCATCTCCTTCAGTTCCGGTGTACTCATTATGTAAGGAGCCTTTGACATTGGAGTTGCTCCAGGGATCAAATTTATAGAGAAATCAATATCTCTTTTTTGGGGTAATCCTAGTACCTCCTTGAACACATCTTCAAAATCTCCCAGGATTTCATGATCCTCCAGATTTTGCACCTTATCCTTAGATGCTTCCTCCATATGGGCTGCAAATATTTGACAGCCCTTCCTGTAACACTTTTTCAAATGAATTGCTAAAAATTCTCTAATAATCACTACCCTAAGAGTTACCTGCACTTTCTTTAGGTTCCCTTCCTCATCCAAGCAAGCAAATTTATTTTTATGATAGTCTAGGATAGCCTCATGTTGGTCCAACCAATCTGTACCAATTAGACAATCATAGGAACCTAAAGGAAAGATATTCAAATCGTCCTTTGTGCTCAGTCCATTCATGTCCATAAGACATGAATTAACCATCTCATTAACTTTTCTTTTGTCTCCACTAGCCAGTTGTACCAACCAATATTTTCCATGCTTGTTTCTTGGAAAATGAAAACTTTCCACCATCATAGGATCTATATAACTATGAATACTTCCTGAATCAATTAAAATAGTAACGGTTTGGTTGTGGATCATACATTCCACTTCAATCATATGTGACTGATACTCTTCTTGCTTGTTGTCCAGGGATGCATAGATCATGGGTACACTTTTTCTCATGTCCTCCACAGTTTCATCTCATTGTACATTGTGAATATCTCTCACTTTGTCACTTTTGTGAGGACAATATCTAAAAATATGATCTCATTTACAACCCCAACATTGAATATGTGGCTTCCTTGGCCTTTGACCACCTTTCTTAATTGTTCTAGGTTCTCTAGAAGTTGGCTATCCATGACGATTATTTCTGAATAATGGTGGCTTAGTTCCTTTCTTCCTTTGATCCATCTTGAATTTCTTCTTGTCTTCCCAAGATTTTTGGAAAGTTGGCCTTTCATTTTCTTGATCATATAGGCACTTAGCTCACCTTCTGGTCTGTTCCAATGTTTTGGGATCATCATATTGTATTTTTTCACTGATGGATGATGGAAAACCACTTAAATACCTCTGAATCTTAACTGTCTCATCCTTCATGAAAGAGACATACTTCAGCAATTCTAAAAACCTTCTTTCATATTCTTCTATTGTCATACTCCCAAGCTTGAGTTCAAAGAACTCTTTCATTTTCTTGTCATAGTATCTCTTAGTCAAGTATTTTTTTTCGAAATACTTATTGAATTCCCTCCAAGTAACATTTTTCTCTTTAATGTGATGTAGCCACACAAGTTGATCCCACCACATGGATGCCTTTCCTTTGAGTTGATATATGGAAATTATTCATTCTGCATGAGAAGAATAATTATGAAATTGAAAATACTTTCTCATGCCCAACAACCATGTCTTTTCATGTTCATCCTTCTTGTGCTCACCATCAAATGTAGGAGGATTGATTTTGTTCATTTCCCCTCGTAGCTCACTGTTACACATCAAAATCACTCAACTGGATAAGTGTCGCATATGCCTCTCACTTGTTGCAAGTGTCGTAACTCCTTTATTACTTGTCGCAAATGTCGCAAGTTGGTTACAGGGTGTCGTAAATGTTGTTGAATCATGCTACCACAATGACGACACTAAAGAGGCACTTGAAACATCTCAGCTTGGTTTGAAGGAGAACTGGTTCACTGAGTCAAACATCTCTTAACACCTAAGAGGGCTTCTTAATCAAGAGTTTGGAAGGGAAACACTCCTCTAATACTTGCATGAGGAGCGTTGGCGTCCTTCTACCATGTTTCAGAAGTGTTGTGGCGCTTCTCCACCCCTTTGCGAGCTGCAGTTGAAGCGTGGCTTCCCTTGACCTTCTGACGTTCACAAGCACTCACGATGCCACTGGGGCTCTCCGTGCAGGCAAATTGTTGTCCCGGTGAGAAGAATAAGGGGAATCATTCGAGTTTGGGAGGCGGTTGAACTTCGAATTCTTGGTTTTTGTCAAAATATCTTTGATCCAAGGAGGAGGTTTTCAGCTGGTTCTAAACCTTAACTCAAGTGGTTAGGCTCTTCCCAACCTATATAAGCAAGCTCTATGGTGATAAGGAGGAAGAATTATGGAAACTTATGATCTTGGAGGAGACACCCAGTCAATATTAAGGAGGTAATCATTGGAAAGTACACTGTCATCGAGGGTTTTGGATCTTTCAGGAAAGGGTTAGGCGAAGAGGATTTGACGAAGTTATTAAGCATTCGCATCTACGATTGTAAGCATTGTTGTCGTTATTCTCATTAATATGACAAGCTTGTATATTTCTTTCTAGTTTGTGTCGATGTTACATGAACTTATCATTTAATGATAGATACGTTTTCAAGCTAATGTCGAGTAGGTAGGAAGTGAGTGGTATCTCGTTTTGTCGGACCTCGGTGAGGAGAAAAAGAGGATTGGAGGCATAACTTAGATGGAAGCGTCTGAGGGACAAGCACGTCGGTTAAAGTACTTCTATCATCCTTCCTTCTCATGCATTGAAGCAGATAGATTTGAAGAAAGGAAGTCGGTGTCCACTGATAAGCATTTTTACGTCTAGGGTTAAGGTCAAGCTCTAGAGGTGAACTACCTGTCATGACTGATTTTCTACAACCTCACCTACACCCGGACGTCTGTGATTCCCTATGAGGGGATGGAATTGAGTAGTTGTGTGCTCTCTTATTGGAATGCCTCGGGGAGTAGCGGTGTCTGCTAACACTTCTTGTTCTGTTTTTCTCATCATGGGACCTGTGACTTCCTGATCGATAGATCCACTCCTTATCCAATTTATTTTCTATTCTTTCGAGGTTACGTATCAACTTATTGTTGAAGTCTCCCTATTGCCCCCTGGCTCTCATAAGCTTTTTGTAATCTGTCCGGTGAATTTGGACCTCTTTCAATTCTTTTAATTTTCATCATCCACACATTTTATGTATTTCTTATCCATGCCCATTGGGGTTTGTTCCTCGCTCCAAATGGACATTCATTCCTCAACCTCATTCTCGAACTATAAGCATCATATTGCCTCATCACGTTTCTCTTAAATTTATGCAACACTTGGTTTGGTTCTAACAATTATTAATTAAAATGTGATCCAACCGAATTTTTTTCAGGCTATTAGGCTTTATAATTTTCTAGAATAACATTGCAACATACCAGATATATAAAATATCACGAGGCTTGATGAAATACTAGAAATATGAGAATACTTGGTAAAATCTTGAGCATAATATTCACAATACATAAATGATATATGAAATAGTAACATAAATAGCACTTTGAATCGGATAGAAATGTTCACGGGCCTCTTGAGGGGGAAACCTCAATTCGAGAACAGCGCTCTGTTACAATAATCTCAAGCTAGGGTTTCATACCCTCAATATATTATACTAAATGTTGTTACAATAATCTCCAAGCTAGGGTTTTCATACCCTCAACCCTTATTTATACTAAATGTGTCTATTAAGAGAAGCATCTAGAGGAAGATCCTTCTAGAAGCGGAAGCTTCTATTAGGTATTCTTACATCCGCCTTATTCTATTTTGTCGAAAGGTCTTGTTAATATTGACCTTTATTACATCCGAATAAATTGATCTACCTATGTGTGGGTTAGGACCTTACCAAACATAAACCAATCTGATTCAACAAAATAATATTTGACTCCATTTTCAGCGGTCTTGGTCAATCAAGAGCCTCTCAGGTTTCTATCTCTAATCCCAGCTCTGTTCTGCAATAATTTTTGGGCGCTAGTTCCTTTTCTTCAGCCCTTGGTTCGCATGTGACCATAGTTGTGAACCAGTGCTAATGATTTGGGTGATTATCTAGAGCCTTGAAACTTCAAGCTCCAGAGCTTTGGAGGTTTTCCCTTTTTCCGCGCGTCCCAAACATCACAGAACAATGAACTGAAAAACGTGTGAAGAACGGTGGATCTACGGTCCACATTCCTTGCTCGGATCTAAGGTGGATCGGAGCTTCGGGGACTTAGATATTCAGTAGTTTCCAAAGCACCTCCCAAAAAATCTCTCGGAGATTCGAATTGGTGAGTTCGCGAAGTGGGGTGGATCAACGGTCCATGACTTCCCAACATCCAACGACTGATACTTACTATGGAAATTCGGGCTTCGGGGCTCTGGGATTTCGGAGATTTGGGGCTCTGGGACTTCAGAGCTTTGGGGCTCTAGAACTTCGAAGGATTTCACCTTTGCACATCCTAAAACTCCTGAATCAAAAATATTTGAAGACTTCCATGTCCCCCACAGTGACATCATTACGTCACGTTACTTCGGCACTACGAAACTTCGCAAATTTCTCCCTTCCATTCCATCATGAACCATTTCTTCTGGAGTGTCAAGTCTTCGAAATTCACGATCTGGAACCACATGTCCACTATGACCATCAGGCACTCTACCATCCATGCTCGAGAGGATGGCCATGTGGTGAAATATTAGAAGCGGACACGTGGCCCTATCAGATGTGTAACACATTTCATGTTCTAACTAGCATTTTAATCAACAAAAGGTTATTAACTCACTCACACGTGGCACTTGTCCACATCATCATGCCACGTCACTTCAAAAATTCAGGCCTTCGGGCTTCGGAAGATTTTACACTTGCATTCCTCAAATCTCGTGAACTTTGAAAGTTTGAACTACTTTACTTCCGGGGTCCACATAGTACAGTTGTAAACAATTAAGGTGGTGGCACATGGCATGTCCAAGAAAGTTCCACGTCACCAATAGTGGTGTCATCATGCCACACCACTTATGTTCCTCGGCTTCGAGACTTTTCACACTAGCGCAGTCCAATGGTAAACACTTATGCCCGGATCTATGATGTAGATTCTCTTCGGCACTTCGAAACTTCAGGCTTCGACCCTCTTGCTCTTATAACCCATAACTTTCTCCGAAGTCACGAAGTTCGAATAACTTGGAGGTTAAACTCCATGAAATTTTATCCAGATCTGATGGTTGTGAAGGATCCTCCTTCTCCTGAATAGATTCTACGTCCCAATCACCACATATGTTGTGGTTTCTTTCGTTGTGGCCTTTTCTTAAACCGTTACACCTCCTGTGCTTCTGAACATAGTCTAAGTGTTCTCTCAACACCCTTCTAGCACTCTGCACATCAAAATTATCTAGAATTTTTACTCTGAATTCCTCATGCGTGGCCCACCCAGGTTTAGTGTTGAAACCATGGGCTCTGAACTTGAATTTTTTCCATTTCGACAACAATTTTTTATTTTTTTTGAAACTTTTTCTTCAACTTCCACTGACATGGCCCATCTAGGCTCAGTGTTGAAACCATGGCTCTGATACCATTTTGTAACATCCCCAACCACCAACAGGTTGGGAAACATCACTTCCTGGATGTCTCTCCTTGATCTAATACCATTTTCTAACTTCTCCAGCCACCAACAGGCCAGGCAACGTCACTTCCTAGACATCTCTCCTTGCTTTGATACCATTTTGTAACTTCTCCAACCACCAACAGGCCGGGCAACATCACTTCCTGGATATCTCTCCTTTCTCTGATACCATTTTCTAGCACCCCCGACCACCTAGGTCGAGCCATGATATTCCAAATAACACTCTAATACCATATATATTTATATACATATCTATCTAATGCAAATTAACAACTACAACATTTTGTTCATGCCACTATTCAAATAACATTAAAACATACAGGCATTGTACACAAACAATTTTAACAACATTATAACTTGATTTC
>SNQJ01S0072509.1:14359-26435 GCA_010110895.2 Picea sitchensis
ATATTGTACTTGAACATTTAAGTGGGGTAAAAGGAGGTTTCCCCCTCGAAGAGGCTTATTATCTGAAATTATCTCTTTTTCAAGGCGTTGAGTACTTTTCCTGAGGTTTTTCTATGCTATATTGATGTTTGGTTCTTAACATCGACCCTCCTTATAGTGCCAATTATATTGATGGTTATGGATTCCCTTTAACTCCCTCGAGAAGTTGACATACCAACTACCCCCATTGGGGCCTGCAAACCTTATGGTGTTTCATCTTTAGGGGTTAGGTTTTTAGATGTTTCAGGTTTTCTCATTAATTCCTTATGTTAAAAAGGCCTTTCGATCCTCATT
This sequence comes from Picea sitchensis, assembly GCA_010110895.2. Taxonomy (NCBI): domain Eukaryota; kingdom Viridiplantae; phylum Streptophyta; class Pinopsida; order Pinales; family Pinaceae; genus Picea; species Picea sitchensis. Next base: position 14,693 of record SNQJ01S0072509.1, read on the forward strand.
GTAAAAAAAATAATATTGCAAATGAGTGTATCCATCACATATATTCTCATAGATATGCTACCACCATTCTAGCAAGTTCAGTTCACTCTTCATTTTACAATTCTTGTACATTTCATTCATTAAAAAAAATTGTATTACTGTATCTCTGTGTTTCTTGCAATATCTCTATGTATTTCATTGTTATATCTCGAAATTTATTTCATTATCAAAATAATATATATCAAGAATTATATTTGTTTGTATTTTATTAATGAAGTGTTGAAACTTTGTAAAATGTTTGATAACAGATCCAATTAGTCTAGCACATAAGCTAGCAGTAGATGTGGATCTCAGATTCAACAAAATCTTCCTCATATTCCATGAGAACTTGATTCAATGGGGATAACTTATTCCTAACGGGGGAGGAATGATCTATGTGGATATCGATATCCACCCACCTATTCCACTGGCTCAAAACATAGTTTTCCACCTTGGTATTTTTCTATGTTTTTTTCATGTCCTAAAATTTCAGGTTCACTTTGAGGCCCTAAAAAAAGTTTAATATAAACATGTACATTAAAAATGTGTACTCCTCATCTAGACCTTTCCAAAAGTATACCGAGTGCCCCAAATGGATATCATATGAAAAAGTTACACCCTCGGGAATTTGATGTATTAACTACCCCCATCGATGCTCGAAAACCTTTTGGCGTTTCATTTTTTAGGGTTAGGTTTTTGGATGTTTCATCTTTTGTCATTAAATATTTATGTTAAAAAGGTATTTCGAGCCTCGTTTTAAACAAAATATTCTTGTGAATGAGTGTAGCCATCAAATACCTTCTTAGAGATATGATACCAACATTCTAGTGAGTTTAGTTCTCTCTACATTTTACAATTCTTGAACATTTCGTTCATTAATAGAAATCATGTAGTATTGTGTCTTTTTATTTCTTGCAATATCTCTTTGTATTTATTTGTTATATAGTGAAATTCATTTCATTCTCAAAATAATCTGGATCATGAAGGATCTTTTCTTTTCTTTCATCAATGAAGCATTGAAACCTTGTAAAATGGTTTGATAATGAGAAACATTGATGAGGAGCAATGGTCTCAGGGGGAGCATCAGTGTTGCCATCAATGCCAAAAGGGGATATTGTTGAGCAGTTTTTTTAGACAATTGGTTGTCATTGATGTCAACCCTTAGAGATTGATGTCAACCCTTGGAGAAGTCTAGAAGCCCTAGAAATATGGTTGATATTGATGGTGAGTTAGTTGTCATTGATGGAGTGGTTTATGTCAGCATATGTGTTGGGTGAATTTGATGAAGTCTACATGACGCCCTGGAGGTGTGGCTATGGGAACCAAACTTGATTGAGGAATATGGACATGAAGAAAAATGCAAATGTAGGTCAGATAATCATAGATGGTTAGTCCTTGTTGTGACATTTACGATGATATGCAATATTCCACCTGGTTCCTGATGGTTGAGGAGTTATGGCCCTATAAATATATAAGCCCCAAAGAATGGTCAAGAAGCCCCTAGTTGGTTACAAGTGAATTAATTAAAGGTTAAAGTTGTTGTGACAAGAAAGTACTAGAATTCCTAGGATTAAGGAAAGAGGTTACTATGAAAAAGTATATAAACACATCAAGGATTCTCTCATAGATACATTGATCCATATGGATCTCGGTGGACATCCACCTTTTCCATTAAATCAACATTTCGAGCCTATGGTTTTGATAAACCATGATATTCACCATTTTTATGGGGAATGGAATGTAATACCATCTTCATTTGTTAATTTTAGACATCATGTAATTATTTCGTAGTGGTATTATGTACATGCCTACAACATAGAGTTAATGCACTAGATCCCATTAGAACTCCATAGCTAATTGTGCTCGGGCTAGAGTAGTAATGGAATGGTTGATCACACATAAAGTTCTAGTGTTTTACATGCCTATGTTATTTTATAAACTTATATTAATTTATTCCACACACATCATGGGAATTGTTCTCCTCTCACTCTCTCATATATAATTGAGGTGAAGGAGTCCCTTTCAACATGCAATGGAGTGTGATGTAATTGTTGTTGTGAATGAAGCATAGCCAACATCTCTTTCTTTCACATATAAGCTACCCCATTCTCCTAGTTTGTGTTCTATGATGTTTTTCTCTTTTATTCATTAATAGAAGTTGGGTTTCACTATATTTCTGTGTTTGTTGCAACATATCTATGCATTTCCTTGTTATATCTCTTATATATATATGTCTTCATGTCGTTATCAAAATAATATGAATCAGTGGTATCAGAGTAATCTTCTCCTTGTAATTTCTCAGAGCAGGTCCATGACGAGGTCATGGTATAGAGAGTTGGGTCTTGAGCTAGTTTCTCTTGAGGAAAACCACTCTCTCCATCCTAAGCAACCTCCCATGGAGGAAGAAAAGAGAGATGATAAAGAATTATATTCTTTCAATATATTGCTCGATGAAGCCCTTACACGACAGAGGAACGGGATGATGGAAAAATTCACTCAGATCCTTCAATGACTATTGATGGCGATCAAGGAATCTTCGACAAGAAACCATTTGGAAGGTGAAACACCCTTCAAGGTACAAGTCAATTTTGATATCCCCTTATTTGAAGGCCATATAGATGCAGATGCTCTAGAAAAATGGTTGAATCTACTAGAAGGTTATTACTCTATCCAAAAAATTTCCGACATTGAAAAGACCACCTTTGCACTCCTTAAATCCCTTCCCCATGTCAAAGCTTGGTGGGAAGGTTACTGGGAGAGGTACACTACAGATGAATCTACACCATTCAAGAGAGAACTTACTTGGGAGGATTTTTTAGATTCCCTAAAGGAGGATTTCTACCCTATCGAAAACTATGATGACCAATACATGATATGGAAAACTCTGCGTCAGAAAAGAGACCAGATGGTGTTGGAGTACACTAACATCTTTCATACATTGCACTCAAATTTGGGTATCAAAGACTCCAAGCGACACCTGGTTTTGAAGTAACACAATGTTGTGCATATGTACATCAAAATGGAGATGGATTTCTTGGGCATCTCCCCACTGAGAGATGCTTATCGATATGCATTCAAAATTGAGAAAAAATTCAAGCAGTGGAGTAAGTGGGAGTTCAGTTTTGAAAATGTGCCACAAAAAAAGCATGGAAAAGGAAACCCTAAAGCACCATAAAGGGAAATATATAATCAATGCAGAACCCACTGCTACCATCGTGGCCAAAATAATACAACCAGATGAACCATATGAGCTTGAGGAGGGGGAGCGCCTCTTCCACTCACAGATGTGGGTAAAGGGGACCCCATTGCATTTCATTGTTGATAACAAGAGTCAAAATAACATGATCTCAGTCGAGGTTGTCAAGAGATTGAAATTTCCAATGATGTAACACCCCCAACCATACACCATCATATGGTTGAGTCGAGAATGAGACATCTTGTGTCAGTCAGCAGTGTCTCCTATCCTATGGCATCAATCCCTTCAAGGTTGAGGTAGTGTGTGATGTTATCCCACTTGAAGTCTGTGATGTTCTTTTAGGAAAACCATAATATATGTGGAAATGTCATGCTATCTATGAGTCTCATCCCTATACTGCCATTGTTACTCTAGGATGTCAACTCTATAGGCTACCAGAGGTAGCTCCGACTAATACCACTTCATTGATCTCAGAAAAACAATGTCGCAAAGTAATATCTCATACCACAAAGTTTTCCCTCTTCAAAATATAGTCATATCGTGAACATGAGGTCACTTTGACCACTACATCCTCGACCCAAGACATTTCTATGAAGTAGAAGTAGGTTTAAAATATTGTAGAGGAGGACGAAGAGAATGAGATTCTTCCATATTTTCATCATAGCTCTATTGGCCACAACCATTTTTAGGTGTTTTTTGGGTTCCAACCATTATCCCCCATTGATATAAATATTCTCATTGCATATTCATCAACAGATTCATCCCACACTTAGACCAAGGAATATCTTGCAGAAATATACGTTGAATGGATCTAACACCTCCAACAGGTTCATGAAATCCTTCCACATGGAAAATACAAGCAGGAAATATACTTCAACAAGGAAAGTGACTCACCAAGGTTCAAATTCAGTAGAATTTTCCCCATCTCTCAAGGGAACTTGATGCAATGGGGACCATCTCTTCCTAAGGGGGGAGGAATGATCCAAATGAATTCCAGTGGCCATCCACCTTTTCCATTGAATCAACATTTCAAGCCTATGGTTTTGAGAAACCATAATATTCACCCTTTTGATTGGGAATGGAATGTAATACCACCTTCATTTGTTAATTAGAGACATTATGTAATGATTTCCTAGTGATGTTATGTACATGCCTACAACATAGCATTAATTCACAATATCCCATTAGAACATCATAGCTAAGTGCATAGAGTAGTACTAGGATGGGTGACCACCTGAGAAGTCCTAGTGTTTTACATGCCTATGGTATTTTATAAACTTAGATTAATTTATCCCACATGCATCATGATAATTTTTCTCCTCTCACTCTCTCATATATAATTGAGGTGAAGGAGGCCCTTTAAGTATACAATGGAGTGTGATGTAATGATTTTTGTGAATGAAGCGTAGCCAACATATCTTTCTTTTTAGAGATAAGCTACCCCATTCTGCTAGTTTGTGTTCTACAATTTTTTTCTCTTTTATTCATTAATAGAAGTTGGGTTTCACTATATTTTTGTGTTTGTTGAAATATCTTTGTGTATTTCCTTGTTACATCTCTGTTATATTTATGTCTTCATGTCATTCTCAAAATAATATGGATCATACATACACTTACATTGAATGTCTATCTTTTGAATTTTATGCTCTAGTGTTTTTGGTTTATTGGTGAATCTAATGGCAAGTCTGAGTAAATGGAGAAAGTGCAAGAAAAGAGAAAAAAATTTGGAGTTGCAGAGTACTAGGGTTTTTTTGTAACCTTAATTTAGCAAGCCCTCGCGGGTCAACTTCAGGGTGTCACGTGAGGCACCCCCGCGGGTTTCCTAAGTGATGTCATGCGAGGACCCACACAACAGGTAGTCTTTTTCCTATGAGGAAAAGACATAATTGGGGAGAATGTTGATACTAGGCTGCTGAAGGTTTTGATAGTGCTACAAGTTAGTGTTATAGTACAACAGGTCAGCTATAGGTCCCAAGTATTATTATGTGATTATATATTATGCTTGGTGATGGTATGGTACATGCTTGAGAAGCATGTCTTGTTGATGCATAGTACATCTTGGTGATAGTGGTATGGTACAATGATTACTAGTACATATTGAATGTATTGGTATATTGGTATATGGTTTGGTTACATGGTGATTATGCTATATGCTTGAGACATATTCTTGGTATACTCTTGAGGAATTGTCACATGGTGTATGGTTGTCATTGATATTGATATATTATTGAGGATTACACTTGGTATATGACATCATATGTATGAGATACATCTCTTGGTGATGATGGTGCTTGGTTGAGGTACACCATTGATGGTACTTTTTTGATATATCCTATGGTACTTGGTTTATGGTATGATTGAGTGATATAGTATATGGTTGAGATACATTGTTGGTATATGGTATGGTATAGATGTTTATGTACATCATTGATGTACATGGTTGATACATGTTATGGTACATGATTGATACTTGGTATGGCTTTGATGTACATGGTTGATGGTTGAGGCATATGATACAAGTTATGGTGCAGAGTTGATGTACAACTTGGTACAAGTTATGGTGCATGGTTGATGCATAGTTTAGTACAGGTGTTGGTGCATGGTTGATGCACTTGTTGTGGTACAGGTTTTGGTACATGGTTCATGCTTGGTATAGTATAGGTTGATGGTTTGGTACATGCTTTGGTACATGGTTGATGCTTGGTATAGTACAGGTTGATGGTTTGGTACATGATTTGGTACATGGTTGAGACACATATCTTTTGATGGTATGTTGGTGATATTAGCACATGCTTGGTAGAGGCATGTGTTGGTGATGTTGGACATCTAGTTGATAAGTTTCCTTGGTATATGATGCATGTGAGAGGATTTGGTTGAGTATTGGTGATAGTGATAGGTTGGATACACTGACAAGTTGGTGATAGTGATAGGTTGGATACAGTGATAGGATGACAGTGATACGTTGGTGATAGTGACAGGTTGGTGATAGTTACAGGTTGACATGTTACAAGTTGATGTGATAGTGGAAGTGATTGTTGTAGTGATAGTTGGTCTACACTTATATTTTAGGGTGGCAGGATGAAGCAAGAAATGGGATTTGTAGCCTCCTTCCGGTTGGAGCCATAGAATCAAGGAGTTAGATATTCCTTCAGGTTGGAGACTAATAATCAGGGGGTTGTATCCTCCTTCTGGTTGGAGATATAGAATTCACGGAGTTGTAGTTTCCTTCAGGTTGGAGCCTAAGAATCAGGGGGTTGTAGCTTCCTTCTGGTTGGAGCTAGAGAATTCAGGGAGTTGTAGCTTATTTTAGGTTGGAGCTTGTAAATAGGGAGTTGTAGCCTCCTTCTAGTTGCAGTTTGTTGACGGGTGAAATTGACCGTCCGTCAACTGGGAGAGTGGAACCGGTCCGGGGTTGTCTCATAACCCAAGCCGTTTGGGATGAACCACCCTGATGGGTTTAGCGGCTCCGTTAGCTGGTCTAAGGTCCTAAAACAAAATAAAACTACTCTAAATTAACTAATCTAACTAAAACTAACTATTAAACAAACTAATAAACTAATCTAACTAAAAATAACTATTAAAACAAACTAAACTAATCTAACTAAAAAAAAATAAAACAAACTAATAAACTAATCTAACTATTACATATATATAATCTACTATCTAGTACTATACTAACTCTAAGAAATTAAATATCTAACTACTAACAGAAATAAATCTTATTCACAAAATATACAATATTAACAATTTACAGATTTTAAATAAAACTTGAAAAAACTCATTTGTATTCTGTCCTAAGACAGAAAGAGATATTTTTTGTTGATTTTATAATTTTATGAACAGAAATAAAACAGAAATAACTAAACTAAACAACTAATATACTAATTCTAACTACAAATCTAACTAAACATATATCTAACTAAACTACTAATATTATACTAACAAATAAATAACAAATAAATCACAAACTGACCTGGAGAAACGCTCCAGATTTGTCCTGTATGAGATGATTATCTCAGTTGATCGGAGGGAGGAAACCCACACCAAATTATCCACTAGCTTCTCATAAATAGGAAACTGCTGTGCTCTTCAATATAATTACAGGACAAACAAGACATAAAAATTTACAACAATCTTATGATTTATAAATCTTCACAGTTAGATAAACCTGTATGCAAAGACTTATGCAAAATAATTCAATTGATGAAGAAGAGAAATCTGTCATTCATTAACTGAATAAAGTAATTGTTGTATTTTTTAAGTATTGAAAGAAATCAGATATGGATAACACATTAATTAAATCATATCATTCTGCAATGGATTACAATAGCTAAAGTAGTCTATAATCAACTGCAAACGACATGCATAAACTTGAAACAAAAGATTGATATATTGAAAAGAGAAAGCTGTAGCAAAACATCAACTCCTGTCTCAGTTCGTATTAGAAATCCATAGCCTAGTTCTCCCACAAGTGAGGATGTTTTATTACACAAAATAATAAGTATTTAAAGACCTTCCACAGGGTAAAAAATCCCTGTGGAAGTTATCAAAACTGTTTACATAAAATCTGGGAAGATATCCCAAGTCTGACTAAACTAGGAACCTAAAATAAAACTAAAACACACAAATATCTCCTATACTGTCCAACATGTCCAATGCAATTCGGATGTACCTGAAAGGGGTAAAAAATGAACAAGTTAGGAGGATATTTTGTTAAAGAAAATGATAAAAATCTAATTCTATAGACTAGCTACAGAATCTTGCGATTCTGTAGCTGGTCTAAATAAGACATAGAATCAACATTAAAATCAATTCAAATATTTAAAAAAAAATTAACAAGCATCTAATAGCTTATTTGAAAGACAAACAAATCATCCAAATTGAAATCATTATACTAATTTGAAATCAAACAAGACTGAGATCAATCAAATGACTACAGAGATGCATGTACTCTGTTTCGTTTGTTGTCACAAAATTGGGTAAATGAAATCATGTTGGATAACCGACAGTAATAAAATCGATTCATAACCAATTGAAATCGATACAGTTAAACAAATCCTAGGCCATCGTTATGCTTCCTCATCAACAGGAAACACGATCGAATCCATATAAAAACAACAAGATCATTTTCAAATTAACATAACTGTATTAACATAACAAACGATCTATGCCATGAGTGAATCAAATCAAAATTGGTGCGTAAATTGTCATAAACGAAATCATAACGAGATCAATCAATTGATAACAGGGTTTGTAAGAGTTGTCCGATCGTTTTTTATTGCAAATTGGGGCAGACAAAATCATTCACGAAATCATTTCTTGAATTCATTTTAAAACGACTATTACCCAAATTTCCTCATACGAATTTGACAGAAATAACAAAAGTCGATCTGAGTTAACAAACTCGTTTGAAAATTAAAATTAACAGAGCTGCAATCAAGTCTATTTTTTATACGAATACAACTCATAAAATCGATCATACTAACTGAAGATACACATCAATCCAATCAAGACAAGAGCAAATTGAATAGTTGGAGCTTAACATAGTCATTGTGAATCAAAACCATTCCATGATTCGGGCGTAGATATCTTTTGCACAAGCTTAAATGAGAATATCGTTTTCATACGAAACACAGTCTTTTTTTCCAAATCAGAGTCAATCAGAGTTGTATTCCTAATTAAGAAGATTTCATCACGTCAGTTCAAACTCACGAAGTCATTCCAAAATCACAGCATACAAACTAACCATAACAAAATAATACCAAACCAAAACATGATCGTGCTCTTAATTTACCATGAAAACATCCTGTTCAGATTAGATACAAACAAATCCAATCGAAAGCAAACCATTGATTTTGTTAACTCATATCAACAAACAATCGAATCAAATCCGACGAAAACCTGTCAATTGCTAAACCGGGAATGAGCAAATCGTGTATCCAAATCAAAACTTCATTTAATTTTAGCAAAGTGAAAACAATGTACAGGATAAACAACATTATGACAGAGCCATTTCGAATGATAGACAGAGCTATTTGAAAACCAAATTCAAATTGTTATATTAATCTGAGGAATTCACAAAACTAAATTGATACCTAAATTCATACCTGGATGACGAACAAACATCTTGATCATGACATTTTGGAGTTGACAACGGCTGTAGCCGATTCGACATTCCTAAAAACGATGGAACCAATGGTTTTCTATTTCTTATCATTTGCTCGAAGCTTGTCCCTTTGGCTAGTCAACACTGTAACTTGGTTTTCCAACGCTTTGATTTTCGATTGAAGTAAGGGAACATCTATATAGTATCATTCCAACCATGCATCACATTGGTCACATGACGACTGTTCGGGCTTCGAAAAAGTAGGTGAAGGTTTGGTTAAATTGCCGAGGGTTTTGTTAGGTAGCTTGATCCCTGGGTAACTGGGATCATTCCTTAGGAAAGGGGGTAGATTATAAACAAAGTCATAAGGTGGCTCGGAGCACAGACACTGTGAGTAAGGGTACTCACTAGCTAGGAAGCGTTCGATGTCAGAGTCAGAATCTTCGCTAAGGATTATAGGCTTCTGATCAAGGCTAGGTTTAGGTTTATTTCTAGCCATTATCGAGATGAGTCGAGCATTCTTTTTTCCTTTTCCATCAACAGTAGGGTTACCTCTAACCTTTTTGGTCATAGGATTTTTTATAGCCTCAGCCTTGTTTTCTAAAATGTCGAGTAAGTTAATATCAGGGTCGACCGAGGGTTTAGGAGAAGGCAGTAGGACATGGAAGGGCATGGGTGGCCCGACCTTAGCTTCATTAATCACAAGCTTGTCAATCTGGACAGGGTCTGTATCATCAAAACCATTTCGAGAGATAAAAGCTCACCAACTATCACCATGGAGACTTAAGTGATGAACAACGATGAGTCAGATGAGGCCATGGTGGAACATGCTACTATCGGCCTTTTCTCTTTTAAACATTTTTGACATTTTGTATAGGCTACGCTGGAAATAAAAAGGCATATTCAATGGATACCCTCTAAAATTCATTAATAGTCGAAGGTGATAAAGAAAAACAAGTCCATATCGACCCTCACAGGTCACGAATTGTTTGACCACCATCAAAAGATCATGCCATCGTGGTTTAAGTGTGGAAATCGGCATACCTCTATCACAGTATGTGACCTTTCATGAGACGAACAAAAGTGGCCATGGCACCTCCTCCACTTTAGAGTTTTTAAAACAACGTTGGCCCGTGGATGGTAACCCGGTGGCAGAGATAATGAACTCTTCACTGATTTCCAACTGAATGTCACCCACCTTGGCTCTACAACCATCAAAAGTCAGGGCGAACTGCTGTGCGACAAATAGATTAAAACCCTCGAATTGATGTACAAAGGTGAGCCAACTGCTATCCTCTAAGTCTTTCTGGGTATTGTCGAATAGTAGCAAGGCTTGGCTATCGTTCGACTCAATTTGCACCACCGGTGCCATGGAGAAGAGCACACGGTAAGTCCATGGTTTGAATCATAGCATACACAGGAGTAGAGTGCACGAAGGGTTACCCGAACTAACAGAAGTGAAACAGGGATAAGGGATAGGCATTAATGACATCGTGCGAAGGTGGTGGAGCTTATTTGCTGGCCATGCATAATAGTTATTGCCAAGGTACAACCGTTGACGCTTTCAACTATAAAAACCACAACGCACATGTGTTATAACTATGCCATTTCAATCAATGCATTGAAACCTTTGGTAAGTGGATCAACCATGCGCAATATCAAACGTTATGCCATAGTTTTAAAACCATACAAATCGAAACTAATACCAATGTTTTGACTACGCGACATGCGTTGTATCAATTCATATCAAGAGTTTAAGCGAGGTACCAATGCATTTTGAACTAGGTCTCATATCAAATGAAATATATCAAGGGTTTAACCATAACACCTATATATTTTATGAAACCAATGGTCAAATAGATCAAATCATATAAATCCAATTAGCAATGCATCACAACCTCAATTACTCATAAAATGAAATTACATAATCAATCAAAGGATGTCCGATGAGTATAGATCAAAAAGTTTTGCCAACTGCATAATGATAAGTAAAATGTAAGCGCAATAGGCATATCGACAAGAAGGATAATGACAACTCAATAATTATTTTAATGCGACTTCGAAAGACTAAGTTTTCACGCTTACATTCATGAAAACAAAAACGAAGGCAATTGTGCAAATATCGCAAAAAAGTGTCGTTTATTTCAGAATTGCGACGAAAAATTAAGGTTTGCAAAACATGGTGTAGGAAGCTTATAAGACAGTGAAAAAAACGTGAATTAGCTGCCAACACAGTTGGAAAATTGGGATTTGGTGGTTCCAATGAATGTATTCCTTGATATATAAGAAATCATTCCATGGTTTTCTCCCTTTTGGGTTTCCACGTAAATTTCGGTGTATTGTGCACTTGATGTGATGGTAATTATGTTTATATGCTCATGATATATTGATGATATAATGTTGATTAAGATGAAGTTAATATA